>JAOXNR010007751.1:0-33571 GCA_028571225.1 Parsonsia alboflavescens
AGGTATCGTTCTCGAACTCCAATGTGAAAATTTTTTAAAAATCCTGGGACTCCAGATCCGTTTCCTAGTGGATTCGGGATCCGGTTCCCTTCACTTCTTACAGAAGAAACATCTGTCGGATTTGTACTTGAGGTTTTTTTTGGATTTGTACTTTCTTTGTTTAGGAGACCTCTTCTGCATGGGCTTACAACTGCATTTCTTTGTCTTTGGGCAACCAATTTCATAATTTCTATGGCAAATCTTCTCGAGCTTTTTCTTTCCATAAAAGAAGTTTTCAACGACCTTTCTTCTTTCACAGAGCTTTTCTAGGCAAGTGAATGTTGCCTGATGGATCTCTGCAAGTCGGAGATTCGCTAATGGATTTCCAGAGTGTTCAATCATTTTGTTCAACTCGGGCTGGATCTCTTTTGGTAGTGAGGAAATGTACACCTGTTTGAGATTTGGATGTCTCATTTCACCAAGGTGATGGTAGATTTCTGTCATCCTTTTGTAATGTCTGTTGAGGTCTTTAGGCCTCAAAGAACAGCATTTCATCTTGAAGAAATCCTATCTCGCCTGTTTGATTTCCAAAGAATAATCACCTACAAATTCCTTAAATATTATGTTAATCCACTAATGAAAAGAAACTGTAAGTAATATATTTCTATCAATAGCACCTAATGAAATGAACCAATCATGTAGAGTACCAACAGAACGACAAAAAAATTCGGAAAGAATGCTATTCAAAGGTACTCCCTTTAACAACTGTGTGTTCACCCATGATGACATCTCCTGGAATCTTTCACATCTTCTGCTGATGGAAGTGTCGTCAAAAGTGAAACAAGTTGTTTTTTTTTAGGTTTCTCCGACGGAGCTGGTTGTGGAGGTGGTGGTTGATTCTCTTCCATAGACTGATCTCCATCTTCTTGATAGTCATGAAATTCAACATGTGTTGTTGATCTTGAGGGACCTGTGGTAGTCATAAGGATCCTTGATACGTCCATCTTCTCATCTCTTGAGTCAGTGTACTCATAAATGCTCCTTGAGGATGCTTTGGATACGGATTCTTCATTTGACTCGGAAATGCTTTTTTATGACGCCTCGGACATGGATTTGCATTTGAACTATCAGAAGATGTTTGATTATCAACAGCTTGATAAGACACTATCAGTTGCGGAGCTGGATTTGCTGAAGAAGAGCCAAGCTGTTGAAAAGAACTTGTTGGAGTAGGTTCTCTAGTTTCTCCTTTCTTGGGGGCAACATCTGGTTGGACTAGAGCCTTTGCCTTCTCCGTTAGGGCATATCTTGCTCCTTCAGGTCAAAATGTTTCCACAGGTTTCTTCTTTGCCCATCTCTCCCAAAAAAATGCAGTCTGGAATGTTGTAATTTGGTACTCTTTCTGCTCGAGGTCGAGCAGGGTTCAACAGTAGACCAAAAAGTGGAGTTGGTGTATGGAACGTAGGTGGATTGTTTGCAATGTCGAACATAGAGAACCCTTGTGATGGGTCAAAGGAACAGGAGCAGTTTGGGACGTTCTTCTTTCATAGTTCTCAATTTTCCTTTTCAGCTCGTGTATCTCTAGGTGTTTTTCACCAAACTCGATGTAGTGGCTACCGTCGGTACGGACCCTCGCCTTCAAATCTCAATCAAGAACATTGTACCTGTCTAGCATCTCACGGTACATCTTCTCCACAAAATCAACTTTCTTTTCCACTTGGTTGACTCTATCGCCGATCTTGGTTAACATGCGGTTTAGGGCAATGGCGTTATCAGCCTGCCAATTGAGAACTACTTCTGCCTGATTGAGTGGGATCTGTTTTCCACATTCATTGACTGCCTTTTGAGAAATATAAGGCCTAGATGCTCGTTTTTTGGCCTCGTTTGTTTTCCTCTCGAAACTTGGTAATCTGATGCATATGAACTCATTGTGGGTTTGTTCAGCATGCATGGAATTGGTGCCGGCTCAGCTGGAGTGATCTTTTTTATCTACTTGCAATAGGGAGATGGCTCAAAGTAGCCCATCGTGTTCCTCACAATCCTCTTGATAGAGAGCAAGACAGAAATCACAGATGGAGGACTTTCTTTATTCATTGCTAGTGAGGTTGATGCCATAGGATAAGTGTTGTAGAAATTTACGAGGCTAGTGAGAGGCTTAGGAGTTGGCATTGGTAGTGGTTTGCACTCGTCATTGTTGTCTGGGGGACATCTGGATGAACATTAACCAGTCTTCTTCGTAGGCCATCATCGTCTTCTCAGGACCTCATCTTCTTATTCAGAGGAATCCTTTTCAGAAGAGCACTCTGGGTCACACAGTCCAGAGCCAAGAACATCACATAGGCAGTGGCCGTTTACATGGGACATATAGCCGGGTTCTGCCTGATCGCTGAAAGAGGACACCAGACATCTTTTTTGCATATTCATCTGACTTGTCCTATGGGGTGAGCATCAGCTGAGTGAAAATCTCATTAGACTCCTCTTTTGAAGGAATTTTAAAAGCTGTCTTTACTCTTCCATCAAGTAGCCTTTTGAAGGCTAAAAGAGCAGCTTGGATTGGTTCCTGTTGTTGATGCATGCCTTCATAATTAGTGATTTAGTCAGTTGGCATGAGCTTTTCAAGATCTGCTCTCTTGATCTGTCTGGGAATTTCAATCAAGGTGGGAGCCTCCTTGGAAGAATCTGCCAGAATCATCAGTGCATCTAGAGATCCACTGTTTGTAGATCGAGAGCACGGTTTTGCAATCTGTACACCATCTGATGGTGTAGTGTCACCATTATTGATGAAGGAGCGAGAGATATCCCAGTAAGTTGGAGTTGCACCTTTTGGGCTGTGCCCAAATTCGGGCCTTGAAGGGATATTTGCATAATTCGGGAACAAGGTGAGAACAACACTTGCAGAATTCAAAGTTGTAATCATCGTTTCGGTGACTACCTGCTCGTAGGATAATAGTCTAGAGTCAAGGAGTGCGATGGGAGTAGTGACTGGGTGGCCCTTCCTGCCACCATATGTCAGAACTAGTCTGACACTGCAAATGTGAAGGTGTGTGCACCCTTCAGTTCTCCATTGTGCCACCATCTCCGATAATATATTAAGGGTAATATACTGTTCTTTAATGGAGAACGGAAAGTCACACTAGTCCAGTGTTGAGGACTGAACATACTCATTCATCCTTGGGCTGGTTGATTTGAGTAACTGCCTGATTGACTTGATTCCTGGAGGAAAGGATCCTCTCTTTTTGTAAATATCGTATGGACTCATCAAAGGAGTGACTGCTTCCTCAACTGAGACCGACTCCGGAATAGTAGTAAACTCGACTAGACTACCTATATTTGCAGAATGTAAGGAATGCTTAGGTACGGATGAGGAACAAGATATATTTACGAGTTGTGAACTAGAACTAGGAGTGTTTTCCATGGTTCATACGAATCTCTCCCGACTCTCTCTCTGTCATCCCTCGGAGTCTAAAATTCCTAATTCTTCCCCCTTGCAAAATGAAAATTTTGCCACATTGGAACTCCGCGTTCTAACTCTGATGCCAACGGGGTTCAAGCACTACCTTGACACAGTTCATCCCGAGTACTTCCTTCCCCTAGATGCTCTTCCTGGCTAAGCGGGTACTCTCTTTTCCTCTAACTCACTGTTCAAGGATAATGTCTGTGCCTACTAATATGGCCGTCATAGTTCACCTATGAGCTAGGGAATACTGGAAGGAACAATAGACTCCTTTAGGAATTCAAAAAGATTTCGGGTCAGGGATCAAGAGACTTTTAGAATACCATTGAAAGGGAAACACTCATGACATCATTGTTCAAAAAATATTTACAGTAGACACTCTACAAGAGGCTTCTGGAGACACTCTACAAAGACTTTAACTTTCGAAAATGGACTCAGACTTAGACTTCATTTAAACTTTCATTTTTCTTGGTTCCGAAGGACTTGCTTGTCTGCCATTTTATTGAACAATGGCCGACTTACGTGGCTTCTTGGACCAACTCTATTACTTAGTACAATACAACATGTAAGAGAAAACAATACAATGCGTCAGGAAACAAAACAAACTTGGAAAGAAAAATACAACTCGTACACTCAAACCCTAACTTGGACAAAGACTCTAATTTAGAAAACAAACAAAATGATTAACATAAGACTCCAAAGAAAGCAAAGCTCGTACTTCTTTTTTTTGCTGAAGCTGAATCTTGCATGTAGATGACATGGCTTCATATTTTCTACTTGGAAGACACCTGGAACAAGGACAAAATGAGGGCTGGACAGCTAGCACTTCATTGTATGATGGACAGCTGCATTTTCATGCATGAAGGCTAGGGACACGAGGCTGAACTTAAGACAAAACAAAGGCTGATTTGTCGAAGAATATGCAACATTTTAATCTGGAACAAACTGTGTAAGATAAGGCTGAATATTCATGATCTGGCCACTTGTTTCCCACATGAAGGACAACATCTTATTCTTGAACAAAAGACTGAACAAGCTGGATGAAATTCCTGAGCAAAAGAATGAACAATCTAGATAAATTCTTGAACAAAAGACTGAACAATCTGAACGGAACAAAACATCCCAACAGTAGAAAATTCTTTTGGCAGAATATTCTGAAGGTAGAAACCTTCTGCTTGGAATGCTTTCTTGCAGGCCGAATTTGTTGCTGCATGGAGAACTAAAAGTAGAACTATTAGGGTGGAAAAGGTATTGAGAAATGGTAGATAACCCATGTGATCTTCAACTGAAAGGAATAATTAAGATTTTTGAAAAATTTTGCTCCATGTAAAAGGTGAAACGCAGAAATTTTAGAGGTAAAATGGGATTCCATTATGGCTGAAACTGATTGCATGTAGTTGTTGAGATTTCCTTTCTTCTTAAGACATAACTGACATATTCTTGTTGCTGAACTTGAACTGTAGCTATTGATTAGAATTCCATGGTTGCTTTATGGTTGAAACATGTGACATTGAGGCTGATGAACTGCTGAAATAAGCCTAGGGTTTGTTGATGTTGAAGCTGCCGAAGGACACGGCTGACTTATTTCTCCTTGACAGAGGTTTTGGGACAAGGGACACAAATGATAACCCTCTGAGAATCGAAGTTTCTAGTGTGCCGGGTACCCATCCTAAATAATTTTTTTCTTCAAGTTGGGGGACTGAAAGTAGAACTATTAAGCTAAAATAAGGGTACTGAGAAATAGTGAAAACTCATGTGACTAGCCTGGAGGAATCTCAGAGACTCCTAACTTCTTTTGCTGCTATAACAAAGGCTGAAAGGGACTAGGGCTTGCTAAAAAACTTTTTGTTGCTGTAGCCGAAATGTTGAGCATGATTAAGGCTTCGATCCTAAGGTAGAGGCTACTGAACTGCTTGGTGGATAGGCCTTCTCTTCATTTAGTTTTTGTGATAGGTGATACCAATAGTAGGCCTGAGAGAGTGAAACTTCCCATTGTCCTGGGTATCCGTCCCAATTAAAGATTTCTTCAAGTGGGCTTTCTTCTTCAAAGAAATTAGCACAATTTGGATTATAAATTGGGGGTTTTGGAGAAGCATTTTGAGACTCTATGTAGATGAGAAGTTCATCATGACCTAGCTTCATAGTTGGGTGAATCATGGGCTCCTTGGACAGAATCCACTTGGTGATCCATGGAAAAGGCCAAGGTCTGTAATAAGTCTTCTAGAAATCCATGTGCTTGGCCATAACATAATCTAAGTGTACTATGTACACCTAATATGTCTTCATTGGATCGCTGGGGAGGCTTTGGCAACAATCATTGTACCAATCCTGTGGTGACTGAAAGAGGGTAAAATAATGCCATGATAGTGTATTAGCAAATTGGTTAGGATTGACAAAAAGTTTTTGAAACTGTCAATTTCGATTTCTATATGATAATAGCAAAGGATTGCTAATGTCCACAAATATCGAAACTTATGTTCAGAAAGAGGATTTGCCCAGGAAAATACAGAAATATTGCTGTAGGGGTAATCAATGTCAAAAGCTACTTCACAGAAGTGGTTTTCTTCTTGACAGGTCAAGGCCATGTGTTGGAAAACTATCCTTCTCACATATCTTTTAACTTGTTCAGCTTTTTCAGTCTTTCGTTCAAGAATAAGATGTTGTTCTTCATGCAAGAAACAAGTGGCTAGATCATGACAGTTTGTTCCAGATTAAAGTGCTTCATATTCTTCTGCAAATCAGCCTTTGTTTTTTCTTAAGTTCAGCCTTGTGTCCCCAGCCTTCATGCACGAAAATGTAGTTGTCCATCATACAAGGAATAAGTAGCCAAGTCACCATATTCCAGCCTTGTCATCAGCAGAATTTCAAACTGGAGTGCTAGCTGTCCAGCCCTTGTTTAGTCCTTGTTCCAGGTGCCTTCCAAGCAGAAAATATGAAGCCATGTCATCTACATGCAAGATTCGACTTTAGTAAAAAAAGAAGTACGAACTTTGCTTTCTTTGGAGTCTTATGTCAGTAATTTTGTTTGTTTTCTAAATTAGAGTCTTTGTCCAAGTTAGGGTTTGAGTGTACGAGTTGTATTTTTCTTTCCAAGTTTGTTTTGTTTCCTGACGTGTTGGATTGTTTTCTCTTACGTGTTGTATTGTACTAAGTAATAGAGTTGGTCCTAGAAGCCATGTAAGTCGGCCAATACTCTATAAAATGGCAAACAAGCAAGTCCTTCGGAACCACGTAAAGTAAAGTGAAGTGAAGTTTAGATGAAGTCTAAGTCTGAGTCCATTTTCGAAAGTTGAAGTCCTTGTAGAGTGTCTACTGTAAATATTTTCCAATCAATAATATCATGAGTGTTTCCCTTTCAATGGTATTCTAAAAGTCTCTTGATCCCTCTCTCGAAATCTTTTTGAATTCCTAAAAGAGTCTATTGCTCCTTCCAATATTCCCCAGGTCATAGGTGAACTATGACGGCCATATTAGTAGGCGCAGGCATTGTCCTCAAATAGTGAGTTAGAGGAAAAGAGAGTACTTGCTTAGCCAGGGAGGGCTTCTAGGGGAAAGAAGTACTCGGGATGAACTATGTCAGGGTAGTGCTTGAACCCCGTATAAGTCTAAATATGGATTAAAAATATCATTCATTATATGTTGAAATTCAGAAGGAGCATTTTTTAATCCAAAAGGTATTACATTCCATTTATGATGCCCATTAGGAAAAACAAAGGCAGTTTTATACCTATCTTGTTCCTTAATCTTGATTTGCCAGTATCCAGATTTCAAATCGAACCTTGAATATATCAAAGCTTTATTTAATCTGTCTAACAAGTCTTTCTTGTTAGGATTTGGATATCTTATCCATTTTAAAACGCTATGAAGTGGTTTATAATTTATAACCAATCTAGTACCCTACCCAAATACTATATACACTTGTTCCCTAAATGTTTCACTTTCTTCATGCACTGACCTTAAAAATAATAATATTAATAAAATTTCCCTCCTTCAGCAACTCTACCAATATCGAAAGCAGATTAAAGTGGCTTGAAATGATAACTCCATAGACTAAGATTGAACAATTCATGCCCAGAGTATATAAATAAATATAAATATAAATAAATAAATATATAAATATATATATATATATAAAATAAAGAATGAGAAGTAAGCTACTGAGCAATTGATTGACGCAAGTTCGAATATATTATTAGATCAAAACATGAACAGAAAAAGCCATACAGATCCAAGGTGAACTAGAAGTTCTAATCAATTTTTTTTCTAAAAGGTTTTCTATTTCCTTTTGGCATAAATCAATGTATTCTTGATTCATTTGGCATGGTCTTGCCTTAGTAAAAATATTTTTCACTACAAACCATTGTTCATAAGGAAGTTCTACTATATGCTTTGATCTGTTCCAAAAGGCATTAAGTAGATTACTACATATTTTCTTATGGAATTGAATTTCTATATTAGGAATTCTTTCCATTGTTTTTTGCATCAATGAGTTTCTCTTTGATGCTCATAAGTTTAATTTCTTTATTTAAGAAATTAATTTGATTTTGTTATAATATAAACCCTTTTAATTCAGACAATATAATTGTCTGGGGATCAATCATAAATTCAAAATAGATTTTACTTTCTTTATACTTAACATATATTCTTGAGTCATCTAATTGTATAGGCATAGCTTCATTAAAAATTGGAGTGCCTAATATCACATGTTGTGATAAAGTTTTTACAAGTAGGAAAGAAGTAAGTAGACAACCTTCTTTATTACAAACTTGTACATGAGACAATTTGTATTTTATTGGGAGTTTATTCCCACTAGCAAAAGTAAGGCTTTGAACTGTTTTCTCAAAATATTGAGTAGGAATTATTCATTCATTAATATAGTTCATATCTACTCCATTGTCAACTAGAGCAATTAGATTTGGAACTATATGTTCTTGGTTTATTCAAATTATTACTTTAATATACCATTTTAGCATATTAACTACTGAATAATATTCAAGTATTAAGTTATCTCTTCTTTCTTAAAAGAAGAGACTTCTAAAACATTATTATTTTGTTCCAAAAGAGATAATCTATGTTCTATCTCTTGATTTTTTATCCTTAAATCAATCATTTTTAACTTAAGTTCTTTAATCTCTCTCTCAAGATCATTAATTTTAACAGGAGATTCTTTCTTTTGTTTAAGTCTATCATATACTTCTCATATGATAGACATTTTGAGGAAGTTTATATTCTTCCTCTTTGTCTCTTTCAAATAATATACATTTTTCAATAAGAGCCCTTTTTATTACAAGATCCCACACTTGATCGATAAGCTTGATCAAATCTTCTTGTGTTTGAGATAAAGTAGAAACTGTTCTACTCATTCTGCTATTTGTTTAAGATAGTTGATTTCAGAATTACAGGTAGATCCTGCATGAATAGTAATCTTCTACATTATCCGATCCAAGAGGACCATTATCCTCTTATTCGCAAAGCAATATTGCTCTTAGTTTTATTTTGAGGTCTTTGCCTAGTAAAGCCTCAATTTTTTGTTTGGTTCTACATTTATTTGCATAATGACCATATTTTTCACATTTATTGCAATTACCCTTAAATTTAGGTATTTCATTTTTATATTTCCTAAAAGTTGTAGGAGGAAATCTTCTTATCTCTTTAGGAGGTTTTTGTTTTTCTTTCTACTAAAGGATGAATGTGTTTTATCCTCTTTTTTAGAGGATTTTGAGAGTTTAGGCATATCAAAATGCAAATTGATCACAAAATTCTCCCAACTATCTTTTCTTTGTGATTCTTTACCTCTTACACTGATTTCTCAACTTAATATCTTGACATAGTGCCAAGCCTTCTTGAACACATACCCTTGTTAGGTATCCATAAGTGTAATTAGCATATGGAATAGTAATGCCATTACTTTCCATTTTTAGAGTCTTTTTAACTCTTTCTGCAAACAAATATGGCAATCCATCTATAAATTTAGAGTTCCAGTGTTCACTGCTACTGTCACTTAAATGAGTAACCCTTGCTAGGAATACATCTTTGTACCGTATAAAATCGGTTAAACATTGACATTTTTAAATTTTGCAAGAGCTCTTACTCCTTCACCATGGTCAATAATTTAACTTGTAAAATGTTTTAATATAGTGCATATTAATGTATAAACATTGTCTTCAACTTCAAACTGCTAGCTTGATGTTCCTTCTTCATTTTTTATAATTTTTCTATCACATAATATCTCATGCTTTTGAGATGGTGAAAGGGTATTATCCCAAATCTTTTTATAGTACCTGTAAAACCACAAGTAATCATTTCTGTAATATTTCTTTCTATATTCATAGCCTATTTACAGACTGTAGAATACATCATCATTCTATGGAGTAAATTATGTACTCCTGCATCCAATAAACCATCTAGGTTCCACTTATAAATGGTCTTGGGATGACAAGAATTCGATACAATATTATCATTTTTTTTCAAATAATATATCTGAAGGGGTTAGCCTTTTATAATAATGATGGTCCAACGTTCTTGGTTCGTATTTAATTTTATTAATTTCAAGAAAATTGTCTTGAATATTGTTTATTTCATTATCAGAAAGATCGGAATCTTCTTCCTATATAGAACTTGGTGATTCTTTAGATAATCTATTATCAATCTATTTGTCTTTTTCTAAGACACTTTCTTTAAGATTTTTCAATCTTCCTTCAAGTGCCGTAATTAGTCCATGTTTTTGATGAATCACCTAAATTGAACCCTTTTAAATTTATTAGAGGTTTTTTGATGGGTTTTTTTGAGATATTAGGAGATTTTATCTTCTGACTTATTTTCGAAAGCTTTATTAAGTCATCTTCTATAGATTCAATATGTGATCCCAAATGTTGAAGATACAATTTTGTATAATTCAACCGTTTATATATGTTAGCACTATCTCTCATAGATGTCTCTAGTTCTATTTTGACTTTCATAAAAGCAAAGGCTTCCAGGATTTCTTCTCCCTGATTAAGGGATAATGGTTCCATAGGGGAACATACAAATCTTATTAATATTCCCTCCCTTTTTTTTCCCATGATTTAGCTATCATATTTAATCTTTGTCTTATATCTAAGACATAGAAAGTTGTAAACCATTGAATAAAATACAATATTGTATTGTGTTTAGCCAAATGGTCATAGTGTTTCTCCTTCCACTTAAGAATGAAACTTTTATCAAAAGTAGAGAAATACCAATCTCTAAATGGCTTATTACTAAGTTCATTAAATTCTTCACTTAGCATGAGTCTTATTGGACTTCCTGGTGAAAAGTCTTTTCGCTCACCTATTTTAAACTTAGATTCATTAAGTTTAGGATAAGGAATAGAGATCACCATTAGTTTCTCTAACTCATGATTTATTGAAACTATAGCCATTAAATCTAAAAACGCATTTCTGAAGCACTCAGAGAGAGTCTTTCTAATAGTGTTTCATATATTCCATGAGGAATTTCTTGTTTAGAAATTTTTATTTCATTTACTTAATTCCTTTTAGAAACTTCACTAGGATGCTCTACCTTGGGATATGCAAGCAAGTTCAGAAATTCTATAATTTTAAATATCAGAATATGATCTAGATAATCTTATTCTATTAGCTGGGGGTAAAAGATACTTCGACCTCCCCATCTTCATGTGGAATTATTTGTTCTACATCTTGGCTCATTATTGGCCTTGGAGGTACCATTTCCAATACTATCCATATGTCAAGAAAAATTATGTCTTCCCATTTTAATAACTAATTAGTTGCCATTTTAATAGTAGTTAAATTTGTTTCTACTACTACTGTCTTCCTATGTGAACTAATTTGTCTTACTTGGGGACATAGAGTATTCATTACTCTAAAATGAACTCTACAAGCCATTGCAATAGTTTTAGATGTTAGTACTTTAAGGCTTTTTGCTTTAAACAGATTTCTATCTGTTAAAGTAAGACTCAAATTTGGATATACATTAAAGTATACTGGACCATGGCTCAAGTTTGTTTGAGCCACCCCCATTGATGCAGGCTAGCCTGAGCTCGGAATGGGCTCAACTTTGAAGTTTCAGGCATGGCCCGAGCTCGGAATGGACTGAACTTTGAATTTTGCGCTTTTTATGTTTTTAGGGCTTTTTTTTTATTTTCAATTAGGTTTAGGGTTAGATTTTAGGTCATAAATATCTTGTTTTGTCTTAGTTACAAACAGGCTTTTACAATGTGATTTCCGACTTTTGTCATTGGCTTTTGGTCATTAAACTAAAAACTTGAATGTCTTTACAATATCCAGTTCTTTTCCTGTTTAACTATTTATTCGTTCCTGTTTCTTGCATCAATTTGGTATCCGAGCACTAGGTTGCCTTCACCAATGGCTAAACAGAATTGTGTCGGTCGTGCAAGGCATCGTGCTGGAAGGGGACGTGGAGTCGTTCCTAAGGAAGACGAACAGCTCGTCTACGAGACCTACGAGAAAACAAAAACGAAGAACAGAGAAGGCAGATCCAAGACTTGGAGAGGCAACTGGCACAGGCTAGGTTGGACATTTAGACTAAGGAGTGGACGAAATCAGAGATTGAATCCGAAGATTAGAGGGAAGACGTCAATCCGTTAGGGGTTTTGAATCGGAGCGTAATCGAGCAGAACGACTTGGCAGAAAATCTTCCTTCTAGAATCTTGGCATGAAAATCGAGATTTTCGATTAGGTGATCAGGCAAATCAAAAGATCATGAAAAAAAAAGAATGGATTTCTTTTGAGAAACTCCTGGAGCAGCCATTTACAGTCCTCATCAGAGCAAGGAGATGAATTGCTGGAAAGTACGACTGTCTGCTAGTAGAAGCCACTGAGCTCATCCCAGCAGCCACCGCTCCACACAAGGATGAGTAGACTCGAGCAGTGTTGGTTTGGCAGTAGCTTCCAGCAGCAGGACATGGCTTCCTCTCCGTTTCGTAGAAACCCAACGCAGAGCAAATCTGGAGCAAACCAGGCAGTAGTCCAAAGGGGTAGATGCCAACAAATGCCATGGCATGAAAAGAGATGGCCAAGCTTCTGCAGACGGCGCTCAAAACCAGCTGATTTGATCAGCCGTGCCTTGCAGTACCTGCGAGGTCGATTTTGTTGTAGCAGGCCGCTCGAGCACAGATAGCTTCCGGCAGAAGACTGGGGCCGCAGCCAAGAAGGTTCACACATATAAGGTTGGCGGCTGGTCGGCCGTGAATTGACTAGGTGTTTGGTAGCTTGAAGAAGAAGATGGTCTGGTCAAAGCCTAGGGTTTTGTTTGACCATTTGGAAGACATGGGCTTTATTTTTCAGAAATTCTAGATTTGGTCACTAAGTTTTGTTTATTAGCCCAATTAGGAGTTTATTATTAGTATTATTATTATTATTATTATAGCCTTTTAGTTCGAGTTATTATTACTATTATTAGCTTTTTTATTAGATTTCTTTTGGGCCTTAGCATCGGTAAAAATGCAGTTGGTAAATAGGGGTGTAAATGAGAAGAGACTATTCGAGAACGGTTCGGACTCAACTTGGTAAAAGGTCAAATTCGGTTCATCTTAAACGAGCTCTGACTCGGCTTGAACTCGACTCTCTTATTAAAAGAGTCGAGCCGAATCCTTATATATTCGTTTATTTAGACTCGCGAGCCTAAAAGAGTTTTTAATAATAATAATAATAATAATTTATTTTTATGTTATCTAATATAATATATTTATTACATAAATTTTTTTAAAATATATTTTATTTAAATTGCATTTAGTAATTTTGAATCCTTATAGGAATGCATATCAAAGATATATTATTTATATTTAATAAAAGTACTATAACATTAAAAGATGCGAGAACTTGATGATTCTATATTGAGGACTAGTGAGATCACGTCATTTGTATCTGAAACCAAATTTTAGAGTTTAAAATATAAAACCGAAGTTACAGTAGTAAATAATTAAGTTCAACTCTATCTTCATTAAATCCCTCTTAAATTACTGAAATTCTTCAATAGAATGGTAATGAGTTCATTAGTACTAAAGTGAAGGGCTTTTAAAGAAAAATATACATAGAAAAGTGATTAATCTAAAGAAATCAGTGAAAGTACTAGTGCAATCTACACTTGGAATATTAAAAAATACAAAATCAAGTAAGAATAGTTTGCTCATAAAATTTAAAGATTCCAAAAAATATATATATATGAAAATATGAATGTAGAAAATAATAATAATAATAAATAGTAATAATAATTGAAATTTTGGTTGGATAAAATGGAGTATCAAAAATACTCAAAGCACTGACCAAAAGATGGCTAAGTATAGACAAAAGTTGTGGGACTAAAATGAGGATTTTGCCTTTTATATTCCATGCACCCTAGCAACTAATACACCATGATGTCACATTCTGTAATATTTTAAAAGTAATATTATCTTACATTTTTTATAAACGTTATAGAGATTTTGAATAATAATGATAAAAACAATATTCATTATATAAATACTCTCACCAATTAAAATTAAATGTCTTATTTTGACTTGATAAAAAAATTGAGTACAATTTTTTTTTTAAAAAAATTACTTTTATATCCTAATATCCCAAAACGAAAATAAAGACTTTAAAACATACACGGAAAAAGTAATATTTTACTTCAATAACGAATAAAGTATTAAAAGTAGAAAATATTAATCAGAGCTTTAAATAGACATAGAAATACATACTGAAGAGCTTTTTCACATTATGCAATCATTAATTCAAAAAACAAAAGAATATTAAAAATTTTTTAAAAAAATCTATACACAAGGTCACAGTTGGGTGGCTGGGAGTCTATTGAGAACGAGAAATCTAAATAACTAACTACGGTAAAAAAATAAATAAATAAATAAAATTGAGAAGTACTTCATTCAAAACGGGTGAGAAAGAGTCCCACATCGGAAATGCAAGAGTCTCAACCCCATCATAGTGCCGAAATGTTGTACATCCTCTCTTGTATGTTTTGCTGCAACTAATGGCATAAACCAATTTTGACGGAGGTTTCCTTTGTGGAAGCTTCCATAATTGGAGTGTTAAAAATTTTGAGGTTTAAATGAACTTTGAGCTGGGCTTAAACAAGTTTAGCTTGACGGAGCTCAATTTAAATTTTTTAGACTCATTTTAGCCGAGCTTGAGCTTTCTCTTTTTTTTTTTACAGTCTTAGTTTTTTAGGCCCTTGAGAGTTCAAATAAGAATAAGAGTTTGGAAAAATATAAACGAGTCGAATTTGAGCTTAATAGATTTGGACTTGGCTCGTTTACACCTCTACTGGTAAAGATGAGTCAAATTTGAGGAAGAATCTTTTCCAAGCTAGGGAGAATGATGTAGGTTAGCCCGAGATCGGAATGGCCTCAATTTTGAATTTTGGGCTTTTTGTGTTTTTACAGCTTTTTTATTTTCAATTAGGTTTAGGGTTAGAATTTAGGTTATAAATATCTCATTTTGTCTTAGTTACAAATAGGCTTTTACAATGTGATTTTTTCGACTTTTGGTCGTTAAATTGAAAACTTGGATGTTTTTACAATATCCAATTCTTTTCCTGTTTAGCCGCTTTTTCGTTTCTATTTCTTGCATCAGTTTGGTATCAAAGCACTAGGTTGCCTTCACCAATGGCTGACCAGAATCGTGTTGGTCGTGGATGGCGTGGTGCTGGAAGGGAATGTGGAGTCGTTCCTGAGGAAGACGAGCAGCCTCATCAACGAGACCTGCGAAAAAATGAAAATGAAGAACAGAGAAGGCAGATCCAAGATCTGGAGCGGCAACTGGTGCAGGCTGGGTTGGACCTTCAGACTAAGGAGGGGATGGAATCAGAGATTGAATCCGAAGATGACGGGGAAGACGTCAATCCGTTTAGGGTTTTGAACCAGGGGCGCATTTGAGCGGAACAACTTGGCAGACAATCTTCCTTCCAGAATCTTGGCATGAAAATCGAGATTTCCGATTAGATGAGCAGGCAGATCGAAAGATCATGAAAAAAAAAAGAATTTGTTTTAAGGGACTACTGGAGTAACCATTTACAGTCGCCAGAAAAATAGTTTACATCGAAGCAAGGATATGAGTTGCTGGAAAGTACGACTGTCTGCCAGAAGCAGCCACTAAGCTCATCCCAGCAGCCACCGCACTACACAAGGATGAGTAGACTCTTGCAGTGCTGGTTCGGTAGTGGCATCTAGCAGCAGGATAGTGGCTTCCTCTCCGTTTTGTGGAAACCCAATGTAGAGCAGATCTGGAGCAAACCAGGCAGCAGTCCATCCGGTAGATGCCAACAGATGCCATGGCATGAAAAGAGATGGCCAAGCTTCTACAGACAACACTTAGAACTAGCAGATTTGATCAGCCGTGCAGAGCAGTACCAGTGTGATCGATTTTGTTGCAACAGGCTGCTGCTCGAGCACAAATAGCTTCCGGCAGAAGATTGGGGTAGCGGCCAAGAAGGTTCAACCATACAAGGTTGGCAGCTGGTCAGCAATGAGTTGACTGGGTGTTTGGCAGCTTGAAGAAGAAGATGGTCTGGTCAAAGCCTAGGGTTTTGTTTGACCATTTGAAAGACATGGGCTTTATTTTTCAAAAATTCTAGATTTGGTCACTAAGTTTTGTTTATTAGCCCAATTAGGAGTTTATTATTAGTATTATTATTATTATTGCTTTTTAGTTAGAGTTATTATTATTATTATTAGCTTTTTAATTAGATTTCTTTTGAGCCTTAGAACTAGTAAAAATTGCAGCTGGTAAGGACGAGTTAGATTTGAGGGCGAATGTTTTCCAAGCCAGGGAGAATGATGCAGGCTGGCCAGAGTTCGGAATGACCTCAACTTTGAATTTTGGGATTTTTATGTTTTTAGGGCTTTTTTATTTTCAATTAGGTTTAGGATTAGATTTTAGGTTATAAATATCTCGTTTTGTCTTAGTTACAAACAGGATTTTACAATATGACTTTTCCGACTTTCATCGTCGACTTTTGGTCGTTAAACTGAAAACTTAGATGTTTTCACAAAATCCAGTTCTTTTCCTATTTAGCCGTTTATTTCTGTTTCTTGCATCACCCATCAAAGAGGGTTTCCAGTCCAAGCATCATGCAGCTATTAAATTTGCAAGAACAAAAGCATTTAAACTAGCAAGTATTAAGGGCTTAATATCTATTTGAACTAAACCTACATGGATATAATTATATCCATTGGTTTGATAATGATTCAGGTCTTTAGAAGATAATAATTCTAAATCTAGAATTTTATCTTCCATTGTGATCTATTGTTCCATACATTTTTTGGAATATACCAAATCTCTATATTTGGCTTTAAATGAACCAAACATGAACATAATTATATCCTATTTATCCTAATGATAATATGTTTAAAGCAACATATAGAATGAGAGAGTGAGATAAAAAAAGGATTGTCTAATTATTCAAGCAATCAAACCTGTGCATGAGAGTTCTTATCTCAAACACATAAGTAGTAAAGAAAGTAATTCAGATTATTGACTATAATAGATTCAATTTCCTAGTTTATTTGTGTTATTGGTCAATCCAATCCTTAAACTATATCTTTTTGGATAGTTTGATCTTTAAAATTTTCTTTTTAGCTTGTATAGTCCTTAAACAATTTATAGGTTGACATTTTGATCATTTTAATCGAAATTTACAGGCAACGGAATGGCCATCTGACTAACTTATGAGGCGTAATATTGGAGAATGGCTGTGCACTATCCATTAACAAAAAAGAAAAAAAACTCCATTACTAGAAAATAGTTCAAGGGCTTATTCTGCACTCCAGAAGCGCGAGCAAGATTGTGTAAACCGGAATTGAAACTCCCAGTAATTACATACTTATAAAGATCCCTGACAGTCCAAAACCTGGAGTTATGATGGCTACTATTGATATTCACGTCATTAGCAGCATGATTATTAGTGGTATTTTCAGAATTTGAATTTGTGGCCCCAGAAGGAGGATGAAGATCAGGCGGAGAAGAATCTGAAGCATCAGCAGCAGTAGCGGAGGCAGCGACTGCGTTAGAAGGGTCTTGCTTCTTGAAGTCGTCTTCAGTGTTCAATAGAAGAAGCAGAATCAGAGATTTCCCCCTCTTCGACATCGTGAACTTCTTTGTGAGACCGTTGCTGCAGCCGTATACATTCTTCCAACTTGATATAAAACTAGGGCTCCTTCAATAGAGAATGAGTTTTGACTCGAATCTCGACCAGAGACATTAAAATCTTCGGTCAATATTTATTAAGAAATCACCGTTAAACCACCCAAAAAAAAAAAACCCCTGCTTTCTCTTATCTTAAGAAGAATCGAGAATTACCAAAAAGAAGGAAAAAAAATTAAAGAAGAAATTTCCCTTCCCTGCAAAACAAGCCTGTGTTTTTGAGAAACAAAAAGAAGTTTTCGATTTACTAATTTTTCTCACAGACCCGATGAGTTAATTGAAATCCTGAGAAACAAGTTCTCATCGTAATCTGGATCTGAATTTTGACCTGCAAATTCTCAGCCGGAGGGGATGACGGAGAATATGAGCTCTTGAACTGAAGGCATATTGAACATTAATGGTTTTGCTTGTTTTTGTTACTTCTATTTTTTATCTTCTCTCTGTTTTCTAAACTCGTGGTTTTTGTTACCAGATTTCAACTTTTTTTGCCTCCATGACGAATAAACTTGTGATTGCGTCTATGATGAAGAGGATGTATTAGGAAAAGAAAAGGTAGGAAGGGAAGATTGACCAAAAAAGAAAAGAAAGAGAACAATGGCAAGCAGAAAATATTAGCTGTCAAAATGGTTGTCTACAAGTGAAGAAATAGCAGTATCTGAAGAGGGATATGGTGAAAGAAAGGAAACGGAAAAAGAAAGGACGAGTAAGAAGAGAAAAAATTGAGAAGGAAGAAGAGGAGAGAAGAAAAAAACAGAGAACGGCGACGAACAAAAGGGAAGAAGATGAAGAGAAGAGGAGAACTACGCGACTGACGGTGAAGAAGAGAGAGAAAAAGAAAGGAAGCGGAAGGAAAGAGAGGAAGAATGAGAAGAAAAAAATTGGGCTTCTGGATTCCAATTTTTTTTTTTTTTAAAATGATAGTGAATAGTGATTTTCCAATATTATTCCCTCTAAGTTAGTCAGATGATCGTTGATTACAAAATGATCAATTTGTAAATCGTTTAAAGATTATATAGAAAAAAAACTTCAATCAAAATGATCAAAATGGTCAATTTGTAAATTATTTAAGGATTACACAAAAAAACCTTTAAGAACCAAAGGTTCTAAAAGGGTATAGTTTAAGGATTAGATTGACCAATAACTCTATTTTATTGTTACTCATTTATTGAATTCATATTTTTAAAAGTAGAAGTGGGAATAATCATTCATTTTTATTGAATTGTAATCTCTGATAAAGCTTTTTCATCTATATTTAACTACAAGCTCGGATATAACAATAATGTACTCCATACATTCTTTGTCCAAATAAAACCCACTATGGAATATAGTTAGAACTATAGTTCATATATCCCGCATAGATTTTTGGTTCACTATTTTAGCTTTGCACAATACCATTGAGAAGATGGACCCATACATCTTATACAATCCAACCCAGCCATATCGCTGACTTGCACCTTGCAACATGAAGACTCCTGAAAAATATGCAAACGAAAATAAAGTTATGCTGTTGTTATGTTATCAGAAATTATTGACAAACAAGTATCTTAAGTTAAATACTTTTGTTTTGATTTAGGTAGGAGAGCTCATCATAGGTTGATCCAATTGGGACTTTCACAATGGGAAACTCCTCTCCAAATGATGAATTAGTTAGCTACAAACATACAATTATGTCGTCAACTACTGGATAATACAATATCAAATGGCTAAATACATTAAAATGGAAAAAAGAAATAAAAAGGAGACCATGAAAATGTCCATTAGCTATTGCACATAAAAATCTTCCAAGAAACAAAGATTTTAGGTCTTATTTCTTAATGGTAACTATTGTAGAATCAGACACACAATAAATAACATTCTATTGAAATGATGTTATACCATGTCACAACCAACTTTGAAGCTTGCGGTACACATTGGAAATACAGGGGAGAATGTAGGGAATTTGTATCTTCCAAACATATTTTTTGGCTATCAACTTTCTAACTTGTTGATATTTTAGGAATCTGCATCAAAAGCAAAATTTTGTCACGGACAGTCTTTACTTTCTTTTCGTTTCAGATTATCCCTTCAAAGCAGGTTAGATCATCAAGAACTGTATAGATGACCCTTGAACCTTGAAAAAAGTAAATTTATACCTGCAATTGAACCTTGAAACCAATGCAACTTCCGTAATGTTCAGTAACATGAAAAGAACTAAGCACAATATTTGCAAAAAGATCATATCTAACAAATTGTACTTTAGAGTGGTTAAAATGTTGAGAAATCAAATGAATGAATTACTTTGACAATAATCTTGAATACTGCAGAGTGAAAACTATCTAACCAAGCTAACTTTCTTGCCGTCTCTGTAATTAACATTAAAGATGGAATTATCCAGATACCAAGCTGATGAGTAGAGCAAGCAATCAACATTAAAGAGGCTGCAAAGATACTTAAGGCACGAAAGAAATAGAAATAAAAGAAATAACAGATCTTCATATATATATATATATATATATATATATATATATACAAGAATGCTGTTGTGTGCTACGTACCACACATAAGTTGTGTGCTACGGGTCAAAACGACATCGTTTTGGTTAGGTTTTGACTAGTAACACAAATTCTGTGTGCTACGTAGCACACAGCAGCATTTCTATATATATATATATATATATATAACGGTTAAGTTATTTTCCTTGTTTCTAGATATCTCATTAGCTTAAATATTCCCGAAATGTCAAAAACTTCATCATAAGGATTTTGTGAAATCTTTAAAACGAAAAGGAATGCACGGAATGACAGAGTCATATTAAAAGAAAAGCATTGTCTACTTCTTCTCGTTCTTAAGTAGTAAGGAAAGAAATTCAGATTATTAAATGTAACAAATTCAATTGTTAGTTTTATTATTATTGATGGAAGAAACGGGTACAATTCGGACAAGTCAACACAAATGGGTAGGACCCAAACAGAAGTCAACCCAAATGGCCCAAGGCCCCCACCATTCATTGCCTAAAAGTCAGACTCACAGAGTCAATAAAGATAGGTGGGTAGCGACTTGCTACCACCGACCTCCAAAGTTACCAACCTCCTAATGAGCTCAAGAGAGGCACCTCCAAACCTTGACCCATGACTTGGTAACTCCCAACCTGTCTCATACATCTTTCATGCCACGATTAGATGTTCTTGACTCCTAACAACTCCCATGAGCCTACTACCACTCGAAGCAACCTCCCAGAAGAGACGTAAATGGAGAGACGACTCAACCTAGGGAAACTTCCCAATTTCAAGAGCAGTTGGTGGGATTCCACAATCCCACAACTATCCTAACTGCCTATTGTCACGTAATAATAGAGCCTAGATTAAGGAGGTCACTGATCTCTCTTTTAAATAATTCAATTCGACACAATCTACGGACAAGACGCTCGACACACAAGAGATAGTTTATTTGAGAACTGATTGCTCTTAATTACTCTCAAAATACTAACTTAGGCATCGGAGCTCTTCCCTGGGCACAGCCCACCTTTGGTGACTAATGTCTACTTTCTTCGCAGGTTGCAGTAGATTGACATCATCATAGTTTTGGGGTGACCCGGTGTTCATATTTTGAGCCCAATCACTTTTGGCCCCGTTTGTGGGAACTCAAAGCAAAAAAGCTTAACCTTTTTTCCCATACAAAAGACAAATAAAAAATCCTGATGAATCAATCATAGTCGACACTCGTTCAACCACCGCACCAAGGCAGACCACCCTATAGAATGCTATTGTGCACTGGCGAAATAGTGCTAGAAATGCTACGATCGGCGCAGGCTACCGACAATATTGATCCAACACCTGTTACTTAGCAGGATCAACAGCGACCAACACAGTCAGGTCTGTCCTGAAGAGTCCCGGCAAATCCTCCACCAGTGTAAGAAGGGTCTGGGCAGGGACATCCTAATCCTACTACCATTAGCATTAACCGCAAGCCACAGAGATCTGGGAGAACACAGATGTTAGATCCGACGGATTTCCTGGAACAACTAGTGGTGGCCTTAGAAATGGTATCTAATAGACCGAATATATATCCATTAGGCTCACTCCAAAGCCTTCTTGGAGGAATTCGCAACCACTATGAGGTCAGGCAAAGCAGGCCAGCCTAGCTAGCTTCCACCCTCAAAAGTGAGGAATGACCCTCGACCTCAAGTAGCAAGTCTTTAAATATGTTGAGAACAAGAAAGGTCACGAAGGACCCCACCTGTGACCGACCTTAAGGAAACCCTGAGCAATGGAAGAGGATATGACCTCAAGGATAGGCTCAACTGAGCAACCAAGTTGTGGAGTCAAAGACAGGATCCTGAAGAGCAGGGGAGCTTGCTACCAACTCCTCTTGGGGTAAGGATACCACCTCGATGGAGCCTGATCGAAATGACAGTCGATAGCGCTCGAGGGGTAGCCCCCAAATCCGCTAAGGAGAACAACTCCCCAGTCAATCAGGAGTTGCAGAGCAATATGGATCTTATCGAGCCTTTGCTGTTCGTCGACAGCATCCGCACTACTCGAATGCCGCCAGGATTCAAGGTCCCACACTTGGAGGCAAAATATGACGGTACAGGGGAGCCTCAACAACACATTGATGAATATGTCTCCTACATGGAGATGTTCAAGTACCCCGAACACGTCAAGTGCAAAGCTTCCAATTGACATTGACAAAAAAGGCCTCATCCTGGTTCAAGTGCATTCCTGAGGCAAGCATCTCGAGCTAGACACAGCTTAAGGAGCTATTCCTAAAGCACTACTAGAGCAGCATGAGGTGCTAGAAAGATATCAACGACCTCTATATCATCAAACAGAAGGTCCTAGAAAGCACCCGGAGCTACTACAGTCGTTTCAACAATGAGGCAGTAGAGATTGAGTAGAAAAATGATGCCATGTACATCACTGCCTTCAAATAGGGTTTGCAAGGTGGGTATGGAGCAATTAATTTGGCCAAGGAGCCAGTAAAAACCATCAAGGAGCTGTAGACGCTTCTTGAAAAACTGATAAAGGCTGAGGAGATAGTGGTCCAGAAGAAGATCCCTAGCTTTGCCTTAGCCACTAAAAGAGACAACTAGGGGCACCCAAAGAGCTTTCAAAAATCAAAGAGGGATAGGAAAGACCCTCAATGAAAAGGACCATGTGGCCAAAAGAGACTCGGCCAAGTTCTGTCACTACCACAAGGACCATGGCCATCTCACTGAAAACTGTTTCGACCTCAAGAGGGAGATCGAGAGATTTGTGAAGGAAGGTCACTTGCAAGAGTTCTTGGCTAAGAACGCAGGTCTTGCTAATCTGCCCCCAGTAGCCCTTCAAAATCAACGACCTCCCGTGTAAGAAATAAATGTCATTGAGAGGAGGTCCAAGTGAGCCTGAGGAGGAGACTCAGAACCCCTCACGGTATCCCTCTAGATCGGAGATTCCCTAGTCCACAAAATTCTGGTGGACACTAGAAACGCCATGAATGTCCTATATCGGAAGGCCTTCGACCAGATCGGCATAGATAAGATCTTACTAGTAAGGTTAGACACAGCTCTGACCAGCTTCAATGGCAGCACGACCTATGCTGATGTGGTACTCCAAGTCCCAACTATGGTCCGTGCAATTGACAAAAAGGTCACTGAAATCATGGATTGGATGGTGGTTGACTACCCTAGAACCTACAATGCCATCCTGGGCAGAAGGGGGGTCATGGACTTGAGAGCTAAAATATCTCTACTCAACTGCAGCATGAGAATCCAAGTAGGAGATGCTTGGATCGTCCTAGACGGGGATAGACAACTTGCTGCAGAATGTTACCTCACCGAAGGTAATGAAGAAGGCTCTCCTGAGCTTGAGAAGTAGGAATGCATTGACCTCCGGAAAAAGGTTAACAATCTTCGGATTCAGGTAGCTGGTAGAGGAGAAAAAGTGTTCCTCAACCATTAATTCCCTAAGAAAGGGATCAAAATTGGAGGTTCATTGCCTCCCAAGGTCAAATTAAAACTCATTGATTCCTTTCAAGAGTATCTGAAGGTGTTTGCTTGGTAGCCTAGAGACCTCGAGAGAGTGTACTGTAAAATTTTTGAGCATAAGGTCGAGCTCAAGCCAGGAGTTAAGCTTGTAAATAGAAAAAGAAGACCTTTGCCCCTGAGTGCAACAAGGTCATAGCTCGAGAAGTCTAAGCTCTTCTCGATGCAGGGATTCTAAAAGAGGTGGTGTACCCTGAGTGGTTGGTCAACCTAGTTGTAGTCCCAGTGGTTATACTTTTTGGATGCTTACAAGGGATACATAGAAAAGAACACCAAAATGCCATTCCGCTTAAAGAATGTAGAGGCAAAATTCCAGTGAGCTATGCATAAGGTGGATGACATAGTGATCATGCATAGGACCTCTGAAGATTTCATCGATGATATCAGGGAAACTTTCCAAACTCTGAAGGCTGCTCACATGAAGCATAACCTAAAAAAATGCACCTTCAGAGTCTCAGCATGTAAATTTCTTGGCTTCTTGATCTCAGAAAAAGGTATTAATGCTAATCCAAACAAGATAAAAGCTCCGCTAGACAAGGAACCCCTCCCTCCCCCCCCAAGAAACATCAAGGAGGTTCAGAGTCTAGTGGGGAAGATGGCAACAGTGGGGCGCTTTATCAGTGGCAGTCAAAGGAGAAAAATTCTATGATGTCCTAAAGAAGCCGAAGGACTTCCAGTGGATCGAGGACCGTCAAGCTGCTTTCATCAAGCTGAAGGACTTCCTTGGGCAGCCCCCTCAACTTGTCTCTCCGAGGTCGGGAGAGGAAATCTTGATGTACCTTACTGCAATAGAGAAAGCAGTTAGCTTAGTGCTGTTGGTAGAAAGGTCAGGACAACACTTCCCTATTTATTATTTTAGTAGATTGCTCAGTGGTCCAGAAACTAGATATTCAGACCTCAAAAAGTTGTTGTACCTCATTATCATTACCTCGAGGACATTGAAGTCATATTTTGAAGCTTACTCAAGAAGAGTTTTAACGAATCTACCATTGAAAAGAGCTTTAGCCAAGCCTAAGTTGTCGGGCAGAACGATGAAGTGATCCCTCGAGTTGTCGGGATATCAAATTCAATCTGAGCCAAGGAAGGCAATTAAAGCTCAAGCTCTCGCAGACTTTGTAGAGGAGTGCACAAGAACTCCACTAGAGCTCACGAGCACCTGTGAAAGCAACATCTAGACAATGTATACAGATGGTTCTACGGAGAAGGAAAATTCAGGTGTAGGAATAGTATTGATCAGCCCTGAGGGAGTGAGAATCCCTTACTCAATAAAGTACAACTTTCCAACCTCGAATAATGAATCCTAATACGAAGCTCTCTTAGTGGGTCTAAGGCTAATAAGAGCTCTCAAAGTGTAGAAATTGCACACTAAAACAAATTCACAGGTCATAGCCAGCCATGTGACTGGAGAATACGAAGCTAGAGAGGACCACAAGGTCTAATATCTCGAAGAAGTAAGAGATATCACCTCCAAGCTTGAGCATTTCCTTATTGAGCAGATACCTAGAGACCAAAATGTAGAGGCAGATGCACTGTCCAAAGTCTATCGAGACATAGCCGGGACTAATGTAGAGCTATTGGTGGAACAATTATACTCTCCAACCATAAACCAAGATGAGAACTTGGTGACAAAGGATCAAGTAGACTGGAGATATTCGATCTACAAATTCCTCAAGCATGGTGACCCTCTACAAGACCAAAAGAAGCTCGCCAGGTGTGAAATTGTTCACCTCATTACGTCCTAATAGGAGATGACGAGGTATTCAAATGTCTAAGCCCAGGAGAGGGACAATACGTTATTGAAAAGGTACATAGCGGAATATGTGGATCACACATAGGGGCAAAGACTGTCGCCCAGAAAATACTAAGAACAGGGTATTATTGACCCTCAATGGTTTCAACTATTGAGAAGAACATACAGAAATGCACGAGCTACCAGTTCCACGGGAACAAATCACATGTGCCCCCATCAAGGTATCAATCCATCAATGCATCAGTACCTTTTGATATTTAGGGCATTGATAGTCTTGGACCATTCCTGAAAGGAGTGGGAGATCTTTAGTTCTTGATTGTTGCCATGGAGTACTTCACCATATGGGTTGAAGCAAAACCAATGGCAACCATCTCATCCCCAAAAGTTTAGCCCTTCGTCTGGAAAAATATTGTATGCAGGTTTGGCATACCCCGAGCTATAATATCAAACAACGGCAAGTAGTTCATTGGCTACCCATTCAAGACATTCTATCAAAGCTTGAACATTGAGCAGACGTTGACCTCTGTAGATCATCCCCAAGCTAATGGGCTCGTTGAGGTCACCAATAGAACCATTATGGAAGGACTCAAAAAGAGGCTCACCGAGCTTAAAAAAGAAGGTCGCAAAACTGCTTGGTCGGATGAAATTCCAAGCATTCTATGCAAGTACAGAACAATGCCTAGAGCAATAATTAGAGAAAAGCCATTTAACTTATGCTTTATGCAGAGGCACTAATACCGATAGAATGAAATCTTTAAGGCTAACTGAATATAATTCAGTCTTAAACGAGGGGGAGTGAAGGGTAGACCTTGACCTCCTCGAAGAGATCAGGAACAAAGCAACGGAAACGAATAGAATTTACTAAAGACCTTTGACAAATTTTTTCAACGAAAGAGTGCAAGCAAGATATTTCACAGTTGGAGGAATGGTCCTTAAAAGGTCAGACATTGGCAAACAAGGTCAACTGACCAAGCTGCAAGAAAGTTGGGAAGGACCTTCCATAGTCCAGGAAGTCCATAAAAGAGGGAGCTATAAGCTCACCGACCTCGAAGGAAGACAACTCTTGAGGCCTTGGAACATTTGCCATTTAAAGAAGTTCTATGCCTAAAGTTGACAAAGACATTGTAGACCTCGAGAAGCTAGTTAAAAAGACCTCGCCGAGCATCGTGGCAACCTCAACAACTCAATGGCGACCTCAACAGCTTAGTTTGAACAAAGCACAAAGTAAAGTTAAGTTTTTTAAAGGCTTATGTGGATATTATGATTTTGTTAGTTGTCTTAGTGCCAATACGGTTCAAATGTGTTATGCACTTATTGAAAGGCTGCAAGTGTAAAATGCATAGCATTGACAAGAGAGATAAAGCTATTATATATAAAAAAATTTATACAAACAGACCTTTGTAACCAACCAATACATGCGTAGAAATTATAAAATATTTGGGGCATAAAAATCCTACTCTATTACAAAATTCCCCTAGCAGACTAGAAGGACGAGCAAGATGTTAAGCTCGAGAGTTCTATTGGCGAGCCTAGAGAAGGACTTCTGAGCATCTCAGCCATCTCCGCTCTTTTGTGGGAAGCAGCCTGGGTCCTACGAGCCACTGCCGGTCCTCCAACACCTCGCCGGGAGGCAGCTTGAGTCTTATGCCCTCCCCGACTAGAAGGTCCAACAGTGGCCTTAATGGCTGGAGTTAGAGCAGAACCCATAGAAGAAGAACTATAGGAAGGTCCTTGGCTCATGGTCTGCCAAGATCAGTCTCGTGGATCTAGTGGGTGTCTCTCAGCACTGTCAAAAGGAAAAGAAGAAACTGTTAGCATAGAAGACTACAAAAAGAAGTAATTAAATTTAGGGGAGCTACTTACTGGAGTAGGTAATCCTCAAGCTCGTCCTGATTGTAGAGAGGATGCACAGTATTCAGAAAGGACCTCAGCCAGACCAAGGAGGTGCACCCAATCTTAGCCCTGTTAGAAAAGACTACCCCCAGCAAGAAGTTTCGATGCTGCCTCAGGTTAAAGGACAGATGGGGGAGCTCCTTGTAGAAGGTCCGGTACAGATTCTAGTTTGTATACTTTGCATAATGCTGTCCAGGAGGTGAGCAAAAAAGAAGTGGGGTTTCCATTCCCCCACTGGAGATAGGAAAGGACCCATTAATTGATGCCGAGGAACAAGTCTAAGGTACCCTTTAGAGGAGTTGAAGACTGATGGAGCCTTCAACTTGAAGAAGCACTTGAAGAGCTCCAGGGAAGCTGGAACCCTGTAAAGATGGCAGGTTGCTATGAAAGAAACCACCATCCGAAGAGAGTTCGAAACAAGTTGGGCTAAGGGAAAATAACAAAAGTGGACAATATCAAGAAACAGGGGGTGAAGGAAAGGGAAAAGAACCCTCCCCCCCTCCGTCCCTCCCCCATCGGAGGCTGGAGACATAAAAAGCTATACACCTAGCATGTTTGCTATAGGGACCCTCAGCCCCAACAATCGCATCTATATCACCGACTTCCAACTCCATCTCCTTGAGGATCCCCATGATATCAGCAGGGCCCAGAGAAGAAGTCTGAGAACTGACCCTAACCACAGATAAGTCATAGGCCAGATTGGGCATAGGAAGAGCCTGGGGAAAGACGAGAGGATTATAGAAAATTCCATTGTCCAGGGTCTCGAGAAAAGATGTTGAAGCATCAGAAGTGGTAGACATTCTTGTAGAAATTACTTAGGAAAAGACTCAAAGCAAGTAGAAGCAGAAAAAAGAAAGTTGACGAGACAATGTGAAAAAGATGCAGGGAAATTCAAAATTTCAAGAAGACTTTTGATATGGGTGACAAAAGAAGCCTACAGGGATGCTGGATAGAAACCGATAAGCCAAAAAACAATTCATTTCTGCCTAGGGATTAAATGGTTCTGCTTTCCACAATTGGAAACGCTTCAATTTTCCCACCAAGAAGCTGAAGCAGACTGTCTGTCCAAAAGCTGAAAGCGCTTCAGCTTTCCTTAACAAAAAATAAAATTGGGAATGCTTCAGCTCCCTCCAATGCAGAAGCAATGCATTCTCCCCATATCTCAATTGAGTGATTCAGCTCTCCCGGAAGCTATAAAGACATTCCTTCATCAAGAAATAACTGTTACAAAATAAAGCGGCACGACCTCTCAAGGATCACAACGTAAATATGGTAAACCTTAATACTTGAAGGTCAAGCTTGCGAGCAGCTACAAGAAATATCTCAACCTCTCAAGGGTCGCGACCTGCATTCATAATGCCTGAAGGTTAGCCCCACGACTTAGAGATGGTAACTCTTCATACTTGAAAGTCAGGCCCACGACCTAGAGATGGCAATCACTAATGCCTAAAGGTAAGGCCCCCGACCTAAAGATGGTGATTCATAACACCTGAAGATTAGACTCGAGACTTGGAGATGGTAATCTCTAATACCTGAAAGTTAGAATAGTGAGTCCCGAGGTATGAGTGGGCAAGGACCTCCTAGGTCATGGACCTCGAGGTCACTGACCTCTAAATGAGCACAATAGAGGCCTCACTAGACTACGAACTTTGACTTGGTGAGACCTAATCCTGCTCATGTGCCTTCCATACAGCGACCAAGTGTGCCCAACTCCGCTTCAGGTCGAGAAACTGAAAAGCCAACTTGCAACTCTCCACTAGAGACGCGAATGGAAAGGTACCCCAAAGCCAACCATTACAAGGAATCAGCGAAACAGTTAGCGGCTAAAGCTTGAAAGTGGTAATTTAGGCACCACGACCTCTGCGCTCGCCAGGCCTAAAGGGGTGTAACTGTGGGAGAAACGGGTACGACCCGGACAAGTCAACACAAACCGGTAGGAATTGGACAAAACTCAACCTAAATGGGCAGAAGGGCCCAACCTTCAATGCCTGAAAGTCAGTCTCATAGAGTCAACAAGGATAGGTGGGCAACGACTTGCTACCACTGACCTCCAAGGTCATTGACCTCATAAATGACCGCGAGAGAGCCACCACCAGACGACCTGGTAACTCCCAACTCGTTTCATACATCTTCCATGCCATGACTAGATGTGCGCGACTCTTAACAACCCCCATGAGCCTACTACCACTCGAAGCGACCTCCCACAAGAGATAGTCGAGACCCTCGATATCCATAGGTAGGTCGCAAAACTGGTCCAGAGGTCGGTTAGCGAGCTCATAGCTCTTGACAGGGACATGAATGGTGATGTAACTCAACCTAAGGAAACTCCACGATTTCAGGAGCAGTTGGCAGGATTCCGCAATCCCACAACTATCCTAACTACCTACTGTCAAGTAATAGCAGAGCCCAAATTAAGGAGGTATCTGATCTCTCTTTTAAATAATCCAATCCGACACAGTCTATGGACAAGACACATAATACATAAGAGAGAATTTATCTGAGAACTGATTAATCCTAATTACTCTTGGAATATTGGCTGATGCAGCGGAGCTTTTCCCTGGGCACAACCCACCTCCGGAGACTAATCTCTTCTTTCTTCTCAGGTTGCAGTTGATTGACGTCATCATTGTTTTGGGGTGACCTTGTGTTCATATTTTGTTGCTCATCAATTAAATTCATAATTGTAAAAGCAAAAGTCTGAATAAGCATTCTTTTTTATTGAAATATAGACTCTGATAAGGGGTTTTCATCTATATTTAAGTAAAAGCTTAGATGTAACAATAATGTATTCCATACATTCTATGTCCAAATAAGACCCTAACAAGTGATTCGAACCTAACTCTTGATTAGCTAGACCTAGCACGAGTATGAAACTTTGCCTCGAATGTTTACTAGGTTTTGATGCTTGCACGTATATTGACCCCATGCTGTTTCTCAAGCATGAACCAATATCTCCAATGGATGGGACCAACAACCCAAGATAAATTGTTTGATAAATCAAGAGTTCAATGAAGAACTAAAGAAAATAGAGAATACTCTCAAATTTCAAATTTTATTGAATAAACTTAATTATCTACTAAATAATACAAAAGCCCTATTTATGACGATTACAAGATATCTAATTGAATTAAATTAATCATTATATAATAACTAAAAACATTTTTCAATTAATCTTCTAATTAAATTAGGAAAACAAATAATTAAAGGACTAATTAAAAATAATTAAAACTGATGGTCAAAATTGATTTGACAAATTTATCAAATATACTAGAACTAATTGCCAAACTTGAGAGTCCATCTTGCAGTAAATTGAATCAATTGGAATTCACTATCCAAATTGAATTAGATTATGCGTGGAGTGGCATTAACAGACATGAAGTAAGTCGGTCATTACATGTGGAGATGATGTCATGGAAGGGAAAGGAAGAATCAATTGTTAATGAAGTGAAGTGAAGTTGGTGAATAAAGAAACAAACAACCGGCTTGTGAAAACCATGACCTGTGCATGACGATGATGAAACCGGCGCTGCTGAAAGGCTAAGACTGGCCCCTATAAATGGAAAGAACCGGCAACGATTGTGTCTCCCTCTCTCGGACAGGTGATTTCACGGGTGCTTCAGCAAGCTATAGACGCCGATGTGCAAGCTGGGGATCAGATCGGTGTATCTCTGTTTAGCCCTCTTTCAATTCTTTTTTTTTTCAAATTAGTCCCCAAACTTTCCTCTATTTTCTATAGGTTGCCTCAAAACTGTGATGACGTCACTGACAACAACTTGAGAAGAAAGGAAGCAGGTCACTGGAGTGGGCCGTTGCCCGGGAAAGAGCTCTTGTGCCTAAGTTAGTGTTTTGAGAGAGCATCTTGTGTAATTATCTGAATAAACACTGTCCTTGTTCGTAGACAAATTATCATTTGATAATATATATTAAGAAGTAGTCAGTTACCTATTTGATTAGGGCTCTTCTATTACATAATAGTAGGCAATTAGGATAATTGTAAGATCATATCTTATCCCACCAATTGCTCCTAGAATCGTGGAGTTTCCCTCGGTTAGGACATCTTGCCATTCTTGTCTCTAGTTGATAGCTACGAGCTCACTAACCGATCTCTAGACCAACTTTGCGACCTGCCCGTGGATGTCGAGGGTCTCAGTTATCTCTTTTGGGAGGTCGATACGAGTGACCGTTGGCTCATGGGAGATGTTAGGAGTCGAACACAATTGGTTGTGGCATTGAAGATGTATGAGACGGATTGGTGTTTACCAGGTCGAAGGTCGTGGCCTAGTAAGACCTCTCTTGAGCTCATTTGGGGGGTCAGTGACCTGAGATGTCAGTAGTAACAGGTCGTTGCCCACCTTTCCTCCTTAACTTTGTGAGTCTTACTTTTAGATATTAAGGTGGGGCCTTAAGCCCATTTGGGTTGATTTCGTCCGAGTTATGCTCGTTTCTCCCTTCATTACCTCCCTTTAGGCCTAAAGAGCTCAAAGGTTATGGCGCCTAAATTACCATCTTAAAGTTGTGACCTTTGAAGGGTCACCACGTTTTTCTCTGCAACAACTATTTTTTGGAGGAAACTTGCCTCTTCAGTTTTGGAAAGTTGCCTCATTTTCTGGCTTACTGGTTCCTATCCAGCAACCCAAGGGACTCCAAATATCATATAAATTAGAAATCTTTTGAAGATTTTAGGATTTAACTGAACTCTTTCATAGCATGCAAGAACTCGACTTTACAGTACCTTCTTCCCTCAAAACGTTCTGCTCTTTCTTTGAACTCTTTCTCTTCTTTCGCTCGAGCGAATTAGTAATTCAGAACAACTTACTTCTTCACTGTTGAGGAATTTTACCGAGTGAGTTCTCTTTTTCCCACTTTCTTTTTTTCTTGAGAAAATTTTATCTTTTCCTCTTTTCAATATAGAGATGTCTTCTGCATCCCCTGCCATGCCTTCTGCATCCAACACCCCTTCTCTCCACTCAGGAGAGGTAGCCCCTTCCTCTTCTCCTGTCGATCTAGAGAATAGGGTTTTTTACTCTTCTCCAGTTTCTGTCAAAGATCCCCCTGTTAAGAGCGAAGTCTACAAACCCTCTGAATTAGAGGCCTTCTCTATCTCTTCCTCCTTGGACTCCATTGATATTTTTGAAATCAATGGGGAAAAAGGTTGGAGAAGAGCAATATTATCGCCGCTGTGGAGGGCGAACGCCCTTACAACCAACGTAACGGTCGCATAGCCCTTTATGTTTCCGACCTCGGGGTAGGTATTCTTCTACCTTTCTTGCACCCTCTATTCTTGGACATTGTTTATTTCTAGGGTTTTCCCTTGCTCAACTCGTCCCCAATCCCATCCGGATTGTGGTCGCTTTCATAATGACCTGCCATCTTTTTAGAGTTCCAATATCTTTCGAGCTCTTTAGGAGCTTCTTTAGGTTTGGCATCTCTTTTGCCCCCAAGGGTGCCTAAAAAGGGTACCTCCAGTTTAACCCCCGATATAAATTAGTTGGTCCTTTCTAGTCCTTAGTAGGGGAGTAGAAAAATCTTTTCTTCTTTGCCCATCTTTCAAACAATTTAATCCTGTCCGAGCCCTATCCGAACTAGAATCTGAACAATTCCTTCTTCAAAGAGCTCCCTGACCTGTCCAGTGAGAAACTAAAGCATAGGGCCACCCTGATAAACCTAGCAAATTTTGCGAATGTCAAGGTCGGGTGTGCTCTTCTAGTTTGGCCTGAAACTTTCCTTCGCCCAGCCGGACTAGGGAGTCCAGCAGAGCTCGACCTCCCCTCGGTCAGGAGAGCTATGGGGATTCCCCCATCCGATTGGGAGTTTTCTTACGTTTTATTAATTTCTCTTTTCTTTGTGTTGCTGTGTACTAACAACTCTTTTTATTTATTTATTTTTTTTATAGCAATGAGGACCACCTCTTGGCTCTTGAAGTCCACCACCCCCCAAACTCCTGCTAGTAGGGTCTGGGGCACCACCGGTTCCTCTTCTGCTGCTACTGCTGCTACCACCACTGCTACCAAAACTCCCCTTCCTAAGGCTAGGGGGAAACAAGTGGCAATGGCTGATAGGATGCGGACCGCCCTAAAGAGGGACTTCGAGGTTACTGCCCTATGGGCCTCTAAAAGGCCTGTAAAAATTAACATATCTTTGTCCTCCCCCTTCCTCTCATTCTTGCAAGCTCCTCTAGGAAGGGGAAGGTGCCGGTGACCTTGAGGTCAAGGCTGTGATGGAGATCAAGGAGCATACATGGCATGGGGTAATTCATGGAACCTACCAAATGAGGAGATGAGAAGATTCAAGTTCAATTCTAAAGAAGATGGAGCTTCAAGGGATGATTCAATGAATGG
>JAOXNR010007791.1:0-19938 GCA_028571225.1 Parsonsia alboflavescens
TTCAATAAGCAGCTTGCTTTGTAAGGAAGAATGGACGGTCACTCATCTATAAAGTGAACCGAAAGTTCTCTCCCAAGGGCTCAAGTAGGTTTTAGTTTTCAATCAGAGTTTCCATCTAGATTCAGGTTGGTCTGAAGTTCCAGTTTTTGGTTCTTAGGGTTTTTGTAGCTTTGAGTTCTTCTCAAAGTTAGTTTGTCTAGAGTGTCTCTTGTATAATATTTTCCGATCAATAATATCATGAGTGTTTTCCTTCCAATAGTATTCTAGGTCTACATTGCTCTCTTCCGAAATCTTTTTGAATTCCCTAAGAGTTTATGAACCCCGTCAGTATTCCCTAGTTATAGATGATCTATAACAACTATAGTAGTCAGCACATGTACCAGCCTTGAGTAGCGAGTTAAAGGAAAAGAGAAGTACCCGCTTAGCCAAGGAGGGGGCCTAGGGAAAGAGAAGTACTCGGTATTAGCTGTGTCGAGGGTGGTAACCTCCCCAGAGGAAGTTGTTGCTACTAAGGTCCTAGCCCAAGTTGGCTAAACTAATGAGGTCCCTCGAGGATGGGGAAGGAGTTCGTAGAGGCAGCTCTAGAGGTCGGGATCGCAGAAAGAGAGGTCCTGGATGTCACTCCCTAGGCCATGATATCCCCTGAAGGTATACCCATGTTTTGCAATGTAGATGCCTTTGCCCAAATGTTTCCTTAACTTGACCTTTTCCAAGCCTTTCTATTTATCTTTAGAGAAGCTTCTAACTAACCCTGTTGTTGGTATACTTTGCAGGTCCTTCAAGTGCTATCCCTCCGAGCCGCTTTGACCTTGTAGTTGTTCCAGAAGAGGAGGGGGAGGATGATGACAACGTGCCCCTTGTGCAATGCCCACCCCAGAAGTAGCTCCAGACCTCTTCTTGTAATAGCCTAGGATTTTATGCACCCGGCTCTTTATAATTTTTACATGTACTGAATGTTTTCAGAGGTTTGTCTGTGGCCTCTGTTTTTTATGACAACTTTACTTTCCCTGCTAAGTATTTCGCTTTCTACACCTCTTTGCTTTTGGACTTGAGGCAAAATATCACAAAGTGAGGACCTGATAAGCTTTTAGAAAAGGAATAACTTATCTTTTATTCATGTCTTGCTCAAACTAAAAATTGGTAGGGTCATTGAGGTCGCCATGATGCTCGGCGAGGTCTTTTTAATCTGCTTCTCGAGGTTGGCAATGTCTTAGTCAGCTTTAGGCATAGAACTTCTTTAGATGGCAAATGTTCCAAGGTCTTAGGAGTTGTCTTCCTTCGAGATCAGTGAACTTATAGCTCCCTTCTTTATGGACTTCTTAAAATATGTAACGTCCTTCCTAACTTTCTTGTAGCTTGGTCAATCGACCTTGTTTGCCAATGTCTAACCTTTTGAGAACCATTTCTCCAACTATGAAATGCCTTGTTTTCACTCTTTTGTTGAAAAAATTTGTCACTTGCCTTTTGTAGGCTCTATCCGCTTCCATTACTTTGTTTCTAACCTCTTCGAGGAGGTCGAGTCTACCCTTCTCTCCCCTTCGTTTAAGACTGAATTATATTTAGTCAATTTTAAAGACTTCATGCTAAGCTCAACCGGCATCACTGCCTCTACGCCAAAGCACAAGTTGAATGGCGTTTCCCCAGCAGCTTTTCTAGGTGTTGTTCTGTATGCCCACAGAATGCTTGGAATCTCATTTGGCCAAACAATTTTGCGACCTTCTTTCTTGAGCTTGGTGAGTCTTTTCTTAAGTCCTTCTAGAATGGTTCTATCTGTGACCTCAGCAAGCCCATTAGCTCAGGGATGAGCTACAAAGGTCAACCTCTGTTCGATGTTCAAATTCTCACAAAATGTTTTGAACGGGTAGCCAATGAACTAACTGTCTTCCATTGTCTGATATTATAGCTCGGGGGATCCCGAACTTGTACACAATGTTTCTCCAGACAAAGGGCTGGACTTTTAGTGATGAGATGGTGAAATACTCCACAGCCATGATCAGGAACTGAACACCCCCCATTCCTTTCATTAAAGGTTCAAGGATGTGAATGCCGCAGATATCCAAAGGCACTGATGCGTTGATGGATTAATACCTTGTTGGTGTCACATATGATTTGTTCCTGTGCAACTAGCAGTTCGTGCATTTCTGTATGTTCTTCTCAATGTCTGAAACCATTGAGGGCCAGTAATACCCTATTCTCAGTATCTTTTTGGCCATAGTCTTTACTCCTATGTGCGATCCACATATTCTGCTGTGTACCTCTTCAATGACATACTGTCCCTTTCCTTGACTTAGACATTTGAGTAATAGCCAAGTATATAATCGCCTGTATACCTCATCATCTCTTATCAGGACGTAGCGAGGTGACCACTTTTGCACTAGGAGAGCTTCTTTTGGGTCCTATGGGCCATCCTTGAGGAATTTGTAGATTGGATATCTCCAATTTGCCTGATTGTCTATAACCAAGCTCTCATCATGGTTTATGCTTGGGGAGTGCAATTGTTCTACTAGCAGCTCTGCATTAGTTCCGGCTTTCTCTCGATAGACTTTGGATAGTGCATCTACCTTTGCATTTTGCTCTCTAGGTATCTACTCAATGAGGAAATGCTCAAGCCTGTATGTCATATCCCTTACTCTTCTGAGATATTTGATCATATTGTCCTTTCTAGCTTCGTATTCTCTAGAAACCTAGCTGTCTATGACCTGTGAATTTGTTTTGACGTGCAATTTCTGCACTTTGAGAGCTCTTATAAGTCTTAAACCTGCTACGAGAGCTTCATATTCAGATTCATTATTTGAGGTGGGGAAGTTGTACTTCACAGAGTAGGGGATTCTCACTCCCTCAAGGCTAATTAATAATATTCCCGGACCTAAATTTTCTTTCTCCGTTGAACAGTCTGTATACATTGTCCAAATGTTGGTTTCACATTTGCTTGTGAGCTCCAGTGGAACCCTTGTCCATTCTTCTACAAAGTCTGCAAGAGCTTGAGCATTGATTTCTTTCCTTGGCTTGAATTGGATTTGTTATCCTAAGAGCTCGAGGGACCACTTCATTGTTCCGCCCAATAGCTCGAGCTTGGCTAGAGCTTGTTTTAGTGGTCGATTTATTAACTCTTATTGGGTAACCTTCAAAATATGGCTTCAATTTCCTCGAGATAATAATAATGAGGTACAAGAATTTTTCGAGGACCGAATATCTAGTTTTCGGACCTCTAAGCAATCGACTCACAAAATAAACAAGGAACTACTGTCCTGACCTTTCTACCAATAGCACTGAGTGACTGCTTTCTCTGTTGCAGTAAGATACATCGAGATTTCCTTTCCTGACCTTGGTGAAACAAGCTGAGGAGGCTGTCGCAAGAAGTGTTTCAGCTTGATGAATGCTACTTCGTAGTCCTCGATCCACCTGAAGTCCTTTAGCTTTTTTATGACGTCGTATAATTTTTCTCCTTTGTCCGCTATCTTGCTGATCAAATGCCTCATTGCTACCATCTTTCTTGCTAGGATCTAGAAATCCTTGATGTTCCTAAGAGGTCCCATGTCTAGTAGTGCTTTTATCTTGTCTGGATTGGCATCAATGCCTTTTTCAGAGATCATGAAGCATGGGAATTTACCTGCTGAAACTTCGAAGGTGCATTTTTTTGGGCTGAGCTTCAAGTGGGCAGCCTTCAGGGTCTGGAAAGTTTCGCTGATGTCATCAATGAAATCTCCAGAAGTCCTGGACTTGATAACTATGTCATCCACGTAGACCTCTATGCTCCTCCTAAGTTGGTTTCTGAATACCTTATGCATACCTCGCTGGAATTCTGCCCTTGCATTCTTCAGGTCGAACGGTATTTTGGTGTAGCAATAGGCCCCTACCTCTGTGATTAATGAGGTCTTTTCCATGTCTTCCACTACCATTGGGATTTGGTGGTACCCTTTGTATGTGTCCAGGAAGCACAGCCACTGATACCCTGCTGTCGAATCCACCATTGGATTTATACTTGGAAGTGGATAGGAGTCCTTTTGGCAAAATTTGTTAAGCGTGGTGAAGTGCACACACATCCTCCATGTCCCTTCTTTCTTTAGGACCACAACAAGGTTGGCCAGCCATTCCGGGTATAGTACCTCTTTAAGAATTCCAGCGTCAGGAAAAGCTTGGACTTCTCGAGCTATGACCTCATTTTGCACGTGGGCAAAGGTTCTCTTCTTTTGCTTCACTGGCTTGACCACTAGTTTGAGTCTGACCTTGTGTTCAGTAACTTTTCAGTCTACTCCCTCAAGGTCGCTAGGCTACCAGGCAAAGAACTTTAGATACTCTTGATGGGAATTAACAAGTTTCCCTTTGATTTTGTGAAGCAATAGCTCTCCAAGTTTTTATGCAATAAACAGGAACGAATAAACGGCTAAACATTAAAAGAGCTACATATTGTGAAAACACATAAGTTTTCAGTTTAACGACAAAAGTCGGAAAGTATCACATTTTTAAAAGCCTCTTTGAAATTAAGAGAAAATGGGATATTTATAACCTAAAATCTACCCTAAACCCAATTGGGAATAAAAAGGCCCTAAAACCATAAAATGCCCATTCCGAGCTCGGGCCAGCCTGCGTCATTCTCCCCGGCTTGGAAAAGATTTGCCCTTGAATCTAACTCATCCTCATCAACTTCTTTTCTACGCGTTCGAAATTCCCGAAAGAACTCTAATTAATAATAATAATAATAATAATAATAACTCCTAATTAGGCTAATAAAAAAAACCTTAAGGACCAAATCTAGAATTCTTGAAAAATCAAGGCCTCTTATGCAATATGTCTCTACTATCTTCTTCCTCAGGAAGCCCTATCCACCTCTCTTGAAGCCACCAACTCTGATTTGAATCTGCTACCCAAACTAGTCTAGCCGCCAACCACAGATTTGCCATCATCAGAACTGAACACCTCACCGGCCATCGCCATTGCCATTAGCCACCAAATCTGATTGCTACGTATTGCTGCCGACCGGCCCTGGTTGCTCAATTTGCTATAGCGCCATTGCTCACGATCTGTTCAGAGACCTCTATTCGCCCCTATTTGGCGCGACCTCTATTCGCTAGCCTGAACGTCTTCCCCCTCATCTTCGGATTCATTCTCTAAATCCACCCCCTCCTTAGTCTGAACGTCCTACCTAGCCCGCGCTAACTGCCCCTCCAAGTCTTGGATCCGCCTTCTATGTTCTTCGTTTTCATTTTCTCGCAGGTCTCATTGACAAGGTTGTTCGTCTTCCTCATGAACGACTCCACGTCCCCTTCCAGCACGATGTCGTCCATGACCAACATGATTCTACTCAACCATTGATGAAGGCAACCTAGTGCTCTGATACCAAATAATGCAATAAACAGGAACGAATAAATGGCTAAACAGGAAAAGAACTGGATATTTTGAAAACACACAAGTTTTAGTTTAACAACAAAAGTCGGAAAGTATCACATTTTTAAAAGCCTCTTTGTAACTAAGAGAAAACTAGATATTTATAACCTAAAATCTACCATAAACTTAATTGGGAATAAAAAAAAGCCCTAAAACCATAAAAAGCCCATTCCGAGCTCGGGCCAGCCTGCATCAATTTTGATCCCTTTCTCAGGTCCTTTGCCCATTGTCTGGATTCTATAATCATCATTCCCTTTTGGGAGGTCGATGCAGTTTTCTTTTTCGAGCTCAGGTAGGCTCTCTTCATTACCCTCAACAAGGTAGCATTCTGCAGCAAGTTGTCTATCCCTCTCTAGGACGATCCAAGTGTCTCTGAATTGGATTTTCATGTTGCAGTTGAGTGGAGAAACTTCCGCTCTCAAGTCCATGACCCCCCTTCAACCTAATATGGCATTGTAGGTTGCAGGGGCATTGACCATCATCCAATTCATGGCCTCAGTGACTTCTTTGCCACTTGCACGGACTGTCATTGGGACTTAGAGGATCCTATCAGCATAGTTCATGCTGTCGTTGAAGCTGGTTAGAGCTGTGTCTGACCTTATCAATAAGCTCTTGTCTATCCCCAACTGGTCGAAGGCCTTTCGGTATAGGACATTCACGGTGCTTCCAGTGTCCACCAATATTTTGCGGACCAAGAAATCTCCAATCTGGAGGGACATTGTAAGGGGTTCTGAGTATTCCCCTCGAGCTTGCTTTAAGCTCCTTTCAATGGCATTTATTTCGCACAGAAGGTCGTTGATTTTGAGGGGCTGCTGGTGGTGGATCAGCAGGGCCTGCATTTCTAGTCAGGAACTCTTGCAGGTGACCCTATTTCACCAACCTCTTGATCTCCTGCTTGAGGTCGAAGCAGTCTTCGGTGAGATGGCCATGTTCCTTGTGGTAGTGACAGAATTTGGCTGGGTCTCTTTTGGCTACAGGACTCTTGAGAGGCTTAGGTGACTTCAGGAGTTCTCTTTTCTCCATGACCACCAGGATTTCTGCTCGTGACATTTTGGGAGGGGTGGTCACGAGGTCGGGGATGGTCTTCCTCCTCTTGTCTGAGGTAGCTTCTTTTGATTGACTGTCTTTCCTATTGCTCTTTGAGGACTTCGGGCTTTCTGGTCTCCCTTTGTTGTCCTTTTCAGTCGCTACGATGAAGCCAGGGATCTTTTTCTAGATTGCTACTTCATTAGCCTTGATCAGCTTTTCTAGGAGTTTCTGCAACTAATTGATGGTTTTTACTGGCTCTTCGGATAGCCTGAAGGCTACGTACCCCCCTTGCAAATCTTGTTTGAAGGTAGTGATGTAGATGGCATCATTTTTCTACTCAATCTCCACTACTTCATGATTTTCTTACTACGTTCGCTTCTTGTACTCTCTCTAAACTTCTGCTTGATGTTGAAGAGCTCGTTAATATCCTTATCGCACCTCGTGCTGCTATGATAGTTTTTCAAGAACAGCTCCTCAAGCTGTGTCCAGCTTGAGATGCTCGCCTCTAGGATGCCCTTGAACTAGGACTGAGAATTTTTCGTCAATGTTGACTGGAAGGCTCTACACTTGACATGGTCAGGGTACTCGAGCATCTCCATGTATGACACATATTCATCTATGTGCTGCAGAGGTTCACTTGAGCCATCATATTTGGCCTTCAAGTATGGGGCTTTAAACCATGGTGGTATTCGGTTGGTTCGGATGCTGTGGACAAACGACAAAGGCTCGGTAAGGTCCACATTACTCTACGTCTAATGATTAGATGGGGGAGTTGCTCTCCTCAATGGATTGGGAGCTACCCCTAGAGCTTTATCGTTTGTTGTTTCGATTAGGCTTCGTCGAGGTGGTGTCCTTACTCCAAGAGGAGTTTGTAGTGAGCTCCTCCACTCTTTAGGATCCTATCTCTAACTTCGCAACATGGCTACTCGGTTGAGCCTATCCCTTAGGTCATAATCCTTTGCATTGTTTAGGGTTTCCTTGAGGTCAGTCATGGGTTGCGTTCTTGTCCATTGTGACCTTTCTTGCTCTCGACCTGTTTCCCGACCTACTTCATGAGGTCGGAGGTCATTCCTCACTTTTGATGGCAAGGACTGGCTAGCTTGTGCACGTTCTGCCTGGCCTCGTTGTGGTTGTGAATTTCACCGAGAAGGCTCCGGAGTTCGCCCAATGGACATATAGTCTCGCCTACCGGATACTCTCTAGGACTACCACCATTCATTCAAGGAGGTCCACTGGAACTGACATCTGTGTTCTCCCAAATCTCTTTGGCCTAGGATTGAATGCAATAGAGTCAGGGTACCCCTGTTCGGGCCTTCCTTGCATAGGTGGAGGACTGGCTGGGACCCTCCGGGATAGGCCTGACTATGTTGGCTGCTGCTGATCCTGTTGAGTGACAGGCCCCGAATTATTATTCTCAGCAGCCTGCGTCAGTGGTGGCATTTCTAGCACTGTTACGCTAGTGCGCAGTTGCGTTCTGTCGAGCGATTTGACTTGGTGCGGTGGTTGAATGCATGTAAGCTATGGTTGAGTCATCAGGCTTTTTAATTTGTTTTGTGTAGGGAAAAAGGCTGAGCTTTTGGTCTAACTTCACACAGACAGCGCTAGAAGTGATGGGGCTCAAAGTTGAACACTGGGTCACCCGAAAACTGTGATGGCATCAATCAACTGCAACTTGAGAAGAAAATAGAGATTAGTCACGGGAGGTGGGCTGTTTCCCGGGAAGAGTTCTAATGCCTAAGTCAGTATTTAGAAAGTAATCAGGAGTAATTCATTGTCAGAGAGACTGTTCTCTTGTGTATTGTATCTATAGACTGTTTCATGATTTGATTATATGAAAGAGAGATTAGTTACCTCCTCAATTTAGACTTTGCTTTTAGGTGACAGCAGACAATTAGGATAGTTGTGAGATTGTAGAATCGCGCCAACTACTCATAGAATCGTGAAGTTTCCTTGAGTTATGATATCTTGTCATTCACATCTCTGTCGAGAGCTACGAGCTCGCTAATTGACCTCCAGACCAACTTTGCGATCTGCCCATGGACATCGAGAGTCTTGGCTATCTCTTCTGAGAGGTCGTGCCGAATGGTAGTAGGTTGATGGGAGATTCTAGGAGTCATGCACATCTAGTCATGGCATGGAAGATGTATGATACGAGTTGGGAGTTATCAGGTCGTGGGACGAGGTCAGGTGGTACCTATCTCGAGCTCATTTAATATGTCGATGGTAGCAGGTCGTTGCCCACTATCTTTATTGACTTCGTGAATCTGACTTTCAGGTATTGAAGATTGGACCTTGGGCCCATTTAAGTTAACTTTTCCGGATCGTACTCTTTTATCCCATCAATAACTTATTTCATATTTTATTTATAAATATTTATTTATGTTTTATTTAATATATATATATATATATATATATTTATATTTATATATTTTAGGGAAAAATGTAATAATGAATCTTCTCGAATTTTCTACAAAATAACTCTATTAAGTTTTTAACCTTCCTTTGTTACTTATTTTATTTCAAAATATAAGTTGTTTTTCAATTATTAATTGATAATTATAGTTTTTTTTTTCCAATGTCACTCTTCATTAACATTTCATTCCATTTATTATAAAAAAAATTATAGTATTTATTAATATGAAAGAGACAAGGGTATTTTTTTATTAAAACATAATTAATTGACTAGATGTAATAATTTTCTTTCATTTTCCAATTTGTCATGTAACTAAAAAGTCAACCTAAACTTACCAACTTGAAGTAAAAAAAAAAGACAATACGAAATTATTAGTAAGTGGTATAATCAATAATGAACTTTCCTAACATAGCCAATGCAGCTTTTCCAAATCAAAAATCAACTGCTTATAGGTTAGTCGTTTTAGTTCCATCGTTTACTTTTTGGCTGATAAGGTATTTCTAATATTTTATTGCTGATGACTACGCTTACATGGATACATTCTATTGGCCGTTCTGCTTCGAAGCGTGTGAAAGTCGGCACCCAAGTCAAGAAGAAATTACCCCGCGCAAAAAATACGCTGCAGAATATTATATTAAAATATTTCTTGATATTTCAAAATCAAATCCTTGGTCTACCTGTGATCATTTTTAATATATATATACCCAGCCCATCAAGGCTACATTCTTCTATCGCTCTATTGCCTCTGTTTCTTCCGACTTCTGGGACTGATAAATTTCTGAAGATTTTCGAATTTTCCATAGTGGTGTGAGCGTACTTTTTGAGTCAATTGAACTGGATTGTTGTTTGTTTATTTCATTTGGGATTTTTCACTTGTGGCTGATGGTTATGCCTTCTTGGGATTGCAGAGAACTCTCACGTTTCAATTTAATTTCCTAGAGAATCCCGTTAAAGTCTTTGTTGAGGTGAGTTTTTCAATCAGTCCTCGTTAATCAATTTTGTTAACGGGGCTTTATTTATGTTTATCTCAAGCCAATCACGAGATAACAAGTAATTTGTGCAGAATTCCGATTGATTCATTGCTGAAATGGTTTCTTATAATTTGTGTTGATTAAGATCTTTAATGTTTTAGGTCGTGGTGAAGATTTGTTTTGGTTTTGATGGCGGTGAAAACCAAGGAAATCATTCAGGAAAGTACTTTGCCTACTGAATTGCGGAAGCTCTTGGTGTCTCTGGCTTCAGGATGGGGAGATGATACTGATGTCCGCTTCAAGGTGGAGCATCTGAGTGGCGCCATGACTAATGAGGTTTATCGGATAAGTTGGCCTACAAAGATTCAAGATAACCTTCGAACTGTTTTGGTTCGATTTTATGGTAAAGGTGTTGATCTTTTCTTTAACCGGAAAGAGGAAATTCAAACTTTCCAGTGCATTTCAACTCACGGCCATGGACCCTCGCTACTCGGACAGTTTGAAGAGGGTCGGGTCGAGGAATTCATTCACGCCAAGGTTGGATGTTGAATTTTCTGCGCTTGGATATGATATCTTACTTGCGATAGAAAGAAAGATATAAGAGAAGATATGTTTTCTGTCTTTTTCTTAGACGTTCTCTAGATTTTGAATCTCGATCTTTTCTTGTGTGAAGGCTATAATATCATGAGTCATAATTTTGAAATGCCTGTTGAGAGTTCGGTAAAGATTGAACACTATCCATGACCATGACAATGAAAGATTGAGGAAGAAAAAAGAACCATGAGTTTTGACATTTTCCCAAATCCCACTAATACACATTAGACACCAAAGAAGATGGGCCATGGCATGAATAGGTCAGCAGTAGAAATATGCTGGAGGGGACAGCATATGGGATGTCCTATTCTTGGTTAGTTGTCACCTTTTGTGAAACTTTAGGAAAATTGAATCGAATACCTTTTAAAATATTAGAACTTGCTTCTGACTTTTTCAAATGGTTGATAATTTGACTTTCATTGAACAAAATAAACTAGTGTATCTGTCTTGATAGATTAAGTAATCTTCAAGGCTAGTATGAGTTTGACAAATTCTGTTTGATAAAGTTGGGCATGGTCAAGTCCTAAAGAATAGCAGAAGTCCTTGACATTTTCATTTTCTTTTTAACTTTTAGACTCTATCAGCTGCTGACCTTCGTGACCCTGAGATTTCTGCTCTGATAGCAGCCAAATTGAGGGAATTCCATAAACTTGAAATATCTAGGTCGAAGACTGTGGTGCTCTGGGATAGATTGAGGTATATCAATCATCTAATCATGATATAATTTGGTGTTTTGATAATGCTTAAGGTTCTTGTTTACTGAACTACGTGTTTTCCATCAGAAACTGGCTCACTGAGGCCAAAAGATATGCTTCTCCAGAACATGCCCGGGAATTTTGCTTGGACAATCTGGAAAAGGAACTAAGCATACTGGAAAAGGAGTTGACACGGGATAACCAGAACATAGGTTTTTGTCACAATGACCTGCAGTATGGTAACATAATGATTGATGAGAAAACCAGATTGATTACAATAATTGTACGTTTCTGTGTTTTTTTTAAAAATTCTTTTTTATACCAATTCCGTAAGTAAAGGTCCCTCCTCTGTTGCAACCTTACTGATTGATTTTGATCCATTTATCAGGACTATGAGTATGCAAGTTGCAATCCAGTTGCCTATGATATTGCAAATCACTTCTGTGAGATGGCTGCCAATTACCACACTGATACCCCTCATGTTCTGGACTATGATGCTTACCCGGGTAAATTTTCACTTACATCAGTGATGGTTTTAGATTCAGCCTTTAATTTCCATGAGCCACAACCAGTCCTTTCCACTACATATGTCAATAGCGAGCTGCTTTAATATGTGAAACTAATAATTAGGATTCTGTTGGAAACAGGTCCCGAAGAGCGCCACAGATTTATTTGTCATTATCTAACTTCTGAAGGTTGGTTTCTTCTGGTCTTTTTATTGTTTCACATAGTAGAAATAACATGGATTTGATTAGGCACGCTAATCTCTGTTAAGTATGCCAGGGTATTAAGAAAACTCTATAAGTTATAGATGGATATGAAGCTATATTTTGAAAGTTAGGTTAATATTCCTAATCTGTGACATATAAAACTTAAAGATCTTTCCACTGATAGTGACATATAAAACATGGAATACAGGGTGCCAATTTCTTAGGATAAACACGCACATATCATTCATGAGAACAGATCACCCTAGCGAGAGCCAACCATGTGAGCAAGAAAGCAAATGTTATTCAGAAACCAAAAATGGAGAGGATGTTTTCGTGGAGATCACTCCCTCTCTTTGCTTTCTTTGCCACACTAGATAAAACAGGACCACAGAATCAATCAAATTACATTTCTTGAGCTATTATTCATTCTTATCCAATTGCTTTACGTATAATACTTTCTGGAAGGATTTCTAAGGATACATGAAACAAAACAGAGTTTGACATCTTCATTTATTGATCTCAGGCCATCAGCCCAGTGATGCCGAAGTAGAGGAGCTTGCAGAGGATGTAGAGAAGTACACACTTGCAAATCATTTGTTTTGGGGACTATGGGGAATCATATCGGTATGTGCATTTAAGATTTAAGACAATAAACATTTTTCCTATTAGGATGACAAAAATTTGGACTAAACTCTAAGGTGTTGTTACTTGTAGGCATATGTGAACAACATAGACTTTGATTACACAGAATATGCAAGGCAAAGGTTTCAGCAGTACTGGTTGAAGAAGCCCTTTCATGTGAAGAAGGTTGATGGTTGAGGGCATAATCTTCCACTCCTAGTAGTATCACAAATCTTGTAATATTGAAGTATAACAATAGAAGAGATAGTAGTATATGATCTCTCTCTGTATGTTGTCTCAGAAGTGTAATAATGCTCATATATGATATAACAGAATTCCCAATTTCTTAGTATGATTGTAGTTTTAGTGTATATGCTTATAACATTCGATCTCTTACTCTAATTACTCAGAAATTTAACATGCTACAAATCACAAAAAAAAAAAGAAAAAGAAAAAAAGTATATTTAGAAATTATTGATAATACATAGTACAAAATTGATTGATTGCATTATGGAAATATTGCTATAAATGTAAGGAAATGTTATAAATATTAGGGGTGTACAGATCCATTTCAAACCAATCCAATTCAAATCGATCAAAATTGACAGAGTTGAATAAAAGATTTGGTTTTACCCTAACTAGTATTTGTTGCAAATTTTGGCTTTGCTCAGCACGATTCGTGAGACATCTTATTCAAGTCTCCAAATTCTAAAAATAGAGACTTCAATATTTTACTGTCAATCAGTCAATCCAAATCCTCCAAATATTTTAATGTCAATCCCAGATCCAAAAATTGTTTGAATTCCTCAATTGTCATTTACTCACTCTATTACAAAGAACTTGTAAGGACGTGTTGCTGGTGTCTGATGAGGTTTGGGATTGCTGCTTAGTAGAATTTTTCATTTTCTAATTATGGACAATGTGATTCTTGGAGATAAGGCTGCGGTTTTGTTGTTAATTTTTTATTGGGGTTGCTGTTTTGTTATAGATTCATTTCTGTATTTGCAAAGTTTAGTGTTCTTTTAATCTTTAACCCTTTTTTAAAAAATATATATATATCTATATCTTTAGAAATTTGAGACTTTGTTGGTATATTTGTTTTATATATGATTTGTATTGGATTTATTTATTTTTTTCCTGAACTTGTAATGATTTAATTATGTTTATTCTTTTAACTTAAATTACATGAAGTTATGTTTAATTATGAGCATATAAGAATCGATTTAACTGAACCTATCCTAATTGGATCGGATTGGTTCGATTATAATCCAAATAAATGGTTGAATTGAATGAGTTTTTTAATCATTCGATATAATTGATTCGGTTGATCAAAGAGATTATCAAAATCGATTAATTGTATACACTCATAAATATGAAAGAACGAGATGCTTCTTTCAGTCAACGTAAAACAGTACATGATTCTTGGAATCAAATATCAAAATGAGTGATACTGTTGCAAGCTTTTTGTGATGTGAGCAAAGAATTCAAAGTCAAACAAAACTTTCCACTTGGGGCTCATTACATACTCCAAAAAAGATAAAAATAAAAATAACAAAATCAACTTGAAGGAGAAAAGGAATAAAATCAACAAAAATGTTATAAAAATAAGGAAAGAGTAAAAGAATTGGAGAGAAATAAACTAGAATTTCATTCATTGATGTGTCTGTAAAAGAATTGAAGAGAAATAAACTGGAATTTCATTCATAGATATATAAATTTATAAATGATAGTCTTCCTATTTAAGGAGACTATGATCAACTATGTGGAGCCTCTATTCATACGGATTTTCATTACAAATACATATATTAAGAATATAATAACCAAAACTCTTCCATATGTAGAATATAATAATTAAAACTTTTCAATTTCTCTTCAAATGATCTTGGTTAAATATGAAACTAAGTACATAGTATGTAGCAATGGACATCTACGATATTTAATTAGGTCATAACAAAAATATTTATGACAAAAAAAATCATTTTTTGTTTGAAAATTTGTTAAATCAAGTCTTTGGTCAAAAGTTGGAGGTTTACCTCTTTTTCTATTCCATTGAATAGAACTAGAGTGAGAATCAGTGCATAATGCAGAAAATTATAAATAATTGTTTGTATGAATATAAAAAAAAATTAAAAGAATAATTAAAAAAATAATATTAATCTCATATTATTCATCACCCGTCCAAATTAATATATCTGTCTTAAAATAAAAATAATACATTGAAAATTAACTTTTTAATTATTTTGTATTTATATACATTGAAAATATTAATTTTAATAATTTTAATTATATATATATATATATATTAAACACACATATTTTTATAATATAAGATTTTTTTTTTTTTTGCCTTTATGATAAGAAGTGGAACTTATCCTCGGAACTTTACGTTGAATAAAATTTTATGGAAAAGCATATTCAAGGAAATTTAGTGGGAAACGAAAAGTCTACTTTAAAATGATGATGGCATAGAAAAAGAGAAGGTTATGATGATGATGACCATTGATTGCAAAATTCTTCAAAAGAACATTAGAACCACAAATTATATTATGTGAGATTTGCTTCTTTTGTGACAGAATGCCAATATTCTCATAGCTAGCATGAAGTTGTGTTAATCATGGAGACGAAAGGAAGATGCCTTCACCATCATTGATCTTAAATGTTCAAACCAAACCATAGGAATCTCTCTACCAAAGAGTGACGGATTTAGAACAAATTTGTTATGGGAACGCAAGCATAATTATATTAGATTTTAGAACAATTCTTTAGGTTTTGTGAGATTCATATACGATATAAGTTTAAGATCCCAATATTTGAAGTAACGAACACGTAAATTATAGATCTCGAGTTCTAATCCCAAAGTTTGCAGACACTCCCTTTATCCACTTATTACCCACCAATTTACCCAATAATATGGATTAATATGAGAGTGATGGATTTAGAACAAATTTGTTATGGGAGCACGAGTATAATTATATTAAAGGAAGATTGGTATCGACTATTTATAGGTTGTTAATTTCATCCATGAACTTTTATTTTGAAGTTTTTGATACTTCAATATATATTTTTTGTTTAATCTGTCCTTTTGACCAAAAATTGAGTTTTTAAAGTTTTTTTTTTTTTCCATTGAACAAGGGTATTTTTTGTCTAACCCACAATATAACCTGCTTTACCCACTTATTACCCACCAATTTATCCACTTATAACCGATTCATTTTTTACCCTCAAAATATTTTTGTCAATTATCTTTAATCCCATATGGGTAAATTATATGGACAAAGTTCTTTCGTGTCATTTGCTTTGTTAGGCTTACAGAAGCCCTATTTTCCTTTCGTTTTTGATAGCTAAAAAATAATTTCATGTACAAAAAAGTTTGGAGAGAGAAGTTTAATGTCTGAACTAATTTATCCCCAAAAAAGAAGCTATGTGTTGGGCACATGCAATACTTGCTAGATTTTGATACAAACGTGGGTGGAAGTGTTGATTTGGAGATATGAAATTTGTCTGGTTATTCAGTTGGGAAAAAAAAGAAGAAGATGGAATCACACTTATCTTTTACAAAAGAATTATTTTTTAAACTATATTTTATAAACAAAAATCAAAAAAAAAAAGGGAAAATTTTATTGATATTTATATAATTTTAAAACTTGAAAATATATATTTTTTAAAAAGAGAATTAACTCTCCGTTAAATTTTTTAACAATTGTCATCATAGTTGGGCAATTAGAGTTGTTGAATCTTTCAATGTAGCTCAAATAGAGAATCCTTGATGCCTGATGTCATTTAAATAATCTTCCGAGACCTTGATCATCGATATCCTATTTAATAATATTTAAATTCAAACTCTAACAATAGATAATATAGAATTTAAATCAACTAAATAGTGACAAACATCCAGACAACCTATATAGTTATTTATCTTAGCATTAACAATAATTCAAACTCAAATAAGATAATGTATGGATAAGCCTTGCTGAAAAAATCTCGATGAGTCAAAATTGTGTCATTTCTCACCGGTTGCAACATCGATCACAGTTGCAACATAGAACAATTTATTTCAATAAACTTTTGACTTCAACAATCTCCCCCTTTAGCTATGTTTGACACATAAACCATTGCAGCAAGTTGCTCCCCATGTTGGATCAAGATCATCCAACCTTCATGATGAATTTACACACAAAAAAAAAATGTAAATCCATCCAAGAGAATTAATTACTAATAAAAAGAGTATTGGTACGAATATAGTCATCCAAATAAATTAAAATTGTTCAGAACTCCCCCCCGGCACCATGCCAGGAAAACAAAAAACAAACAAACAAAAAACAAAAAAAACAAACAAACAAACTTGTTCTTGTTCAATTGTTCATCAACCAATCATCAGAAAATATAAAATCAGGTCTCGTGCTAGATTTGCCTATGCCTTTGCTAACATTCCTTTTTCTCCCCTTGTTTATGTGCAAATCAGAAGCCAAGCTAATCAAAAGTCTCATCCTCAATAAAAATGCTTGTGCAGAATTTTGAGAACATCATCCAATTTGTTTTCAACAATGGAGAGTTTTTTCATCAAATTGTCAACGTCAGCAACAAGCGTCTGAGTTGTAACATTAGCTGCAACATCTGTCTTGGACTTCTTTAATTTTTTAGCATTATCAGAATCAGAGTTTGATAGAAAATAACCAGCCCTTGACCCACTTAGAATCTTCTTGGACACCTACAAAATACTCTCAAGGGGAATTGTAATATCATCCTTCTTTAAAGATGGTTTATTTTGAAGCACCAAAAAGGTTAATAAACCTGGACAGCAGAGAGAGCCTAAAGTAGTAGTAGGTCATCCTTGTTTAATAATGCTATCAAAGATGATATTACCAAAATTGAAGTTTTTGCCATTTGCTAAGGCATAAAGCAATTGTGCCCTTTTTGACTTACCCATGTAAAGTTCAAACGAGGAATCCAATTGCAGACAGAAATCTTGAATAGAAGAAATAATGTGCAAGCAAAGATGAAGGTTTAATCTTTCCAATTTCAGACCATGTATTTATTTCACCTCCAGTTAATACTTTGCAACCAGATCCATATTAGAAGTTGCATTTAAACCACTATCTTCAATATCATCATAAACTGGAAAATGTAAAACTCTACAAATCTTAGCAGGACTAAGTTCCAACAATGTTTTTTCTAACATAAACTGTATGCTACCATGCAGAATTAGAATCAGTGACATGCTTATCAAGATTAGCATAGAATTCTGTGACTAAGTTCCCAACATATCCATTGAAAACAAATAAACTTCTAAGAATTCCAATGCCTAGCAACATATTGATCATTCCATTTTTCTGAAAAGCCTGTTCATTGATCTTTGTCTCTTCATTTATCTTTTTAAGCTTGACAGATTCATACTTATTCTTTTTCTTCTGATCATAAAATCATGAGCTTAAGACATTCTCGACAGATAAACTAAGTAGACTTAGAATTGACAACCTTTCTTTTTCCTTTGTCAGTTGGAGTTATAGTAGGCATGGAAGTTGTAACATTTTTAACAACATGATCAGATTCATCAGACTTGAACCTATCAGATTCATCAGAACACTCAGAAACAAACTTTACACTAGGAGAGTAACTAGAACTAGATCCCAAATTTTCAATAACTTCCAAATTAATATCTTTTCTATCAGTATCTTTCCTCCTTTTTTTTTTTTAAAGTTTTGAAATTGGTGCCTCTAAATCCTAGAAAAGATTTCAGTAGTACCTTGTTCAATAGGAATCTCTCCTCTGCATCCTCAGAACTTGATTCTGTAGATTTCTCCTATGTTACCTTTAGTGATGCAACATTGTCCTAGGTTGCATCTAGGGTTTTCTTAGAATTTGATGATGCATCGGATTTGAACTCTTTGAATTTATTATCTCGTGTCGGTAGTTGCTTCGATAAGTCAGAAATTAGTGCCAAAATTGTTTTTTCTGGAACAGTAGCAATTTGTTTGGATTAGATAGGGGGTTCTTCGAGGACCTACTGAACCTGAATGTTTGGTTCGATTGTCACCGATGTTGATGGTTCAATTATAACAGGTGGTGAAGCCTCAGTTGTAGTCGATGTTGGTGTTGTGGCTTTTTCTTCAACAGGTGGAGATGAAGATTGCACCTTTTTCAATTCTGTTCCTTTCTTAGGTCTTCCCTTAGGCTTGGTCTGGGTTGCTACTTCTTTAGATGTTTCAGCTTGCTTCCCATTTCTGGTGGCCACCATGGTTCCGGAATAATTTTTGTTTTTGAATTTTCTGAGATAAATTCATATAACAGAGAGATTACAGAGAGAGATAAAGATGAAGTAAGTGAAGAGTTAGAGTTGAAAAATAACATTGATGCTTGTTGAAGTCATGCAATAAATAAGACTTCAAAGTTTGTGCCAATTCAAATTCTTCTTCCCCTTCAACTTACATGTCTTTTCACTTTTTTGTCCCCACCCCTTATTTTATTTGTTACAACATGTACATTGGATCAAACACGGATATGACCCATCAGATGAGACACAATCCAAGTGCCCATGCAACCCTCCAAATCAAGTAGCATCCAGTGACTTAGTAAAAATATCAACTATCTATTTTTGTGTTGTAACATACTCCCGTGTTACAACTTTCTTCTGAACCAATCCCCTTATGAAGTGATGACGGATATCAATTTGCTTTTTCCTGGAATGCTGCACAGGATTCTTTGAAATGTCAATAGCACTTTGCTTTTTCTTTTTTTTTTATAATCACAATACTTGATTATCTCTTTTTGTGATATACCATAATCTCCAGTCTCCATATTTTGTCTTCTACTTCATCCAAATAAACTATGTACAACAACTTCTTGCAACAATATACTCTATCTCAAATGTTTATAGAGAGGTACAACTCTGTTTCTTAGTGTACCACGACACCAAGTTGTTACCAAGATAGAAACAACCACCTGATGTGCTTTTCTATCATCTCGATTTTCTGCCCAGTCTGCGTCAATATATCCTTCCAAGTTTAGACTTGTGTTTTTAGTAAAAAATAATTCCACAACTTGAAATTGAATTCACATACCCCAGAATCCCTTTTTACAACTTTGAGATGTGATTCTCCAGGATTTGCTTGATAATGTGCACACACACCAACACTAAATTATATATCTGATTAACTTGTAGTAATATACAATAGACCTCCAATAATGCTTCCATAGTAGTGTTGAACTATGGGCTTACCAGCATCATTTTTGATCAACTTGTTGTTTGTTCCCATTGGTGTCCTGATATGCTTAGATCCTTCCATTCCAAATTTTTTAACAAGATTAACTGCATACTTAGTTTGAGAGATAAATATGTCATGATCAAGTCATTTAATTTCTAAACCAAGAAAAAATTGTAACTCACCAACCATACTCATCTCAAATTCTTCCAGAAATTGTGTTGAAATTGATCCAAGCACTATCTCATCCACATAAACGTTTGCAATCATGATGTAACCCTTTTTTGTTTAGAATAAACAATGTTTGTTCAGCTCTTTGAT
>JAOXNR010007802.1:0-33527 GCA_028571225.1 Parsonsia alboflavescens
TTTCAGATTATGAGTGACCTTGGGTTTGGATAGATGGATGTTGAAATTCCAGCCATAATTCAAGTGAATCACATCACCGTCAGTTTGGGGATGATATTGGCTGCTGAATTTCAGTTTCGTGCCAAGTATCTTCCCATAGTGTCGAACAACCCCAGAAAAAAATAGATCAGCCAGTTTAGTTGCATCCAACGTTGTCTTGCACGGAAGGAAGCAACTCATTTTTGCAAATCGATTAACAACCACCATTATCTAATCCAACCCCTTCGCTGTCCACGGCAATCCTACTATAAAATCCATGGAGACAACCTTCGACGACTCATCTGGTATTGGCAAAGGAATATATAGTCGTTGATTTGTATCTGTCCCCTTCGCTTCTTGACAGACATGGCACCTCCTTACATATGTCTTGACATCTCTATCAAGTCCTGGGCAATAAAACCGCTGATGCACTAGCCAAGCAGTTTTATCCCGACCAAAATGTCCCTGATTATGCGATTTATGTATAATCAACATCAGTAGAGAAGTATCTGAGATGCACAAACAATTACCTTTGAACAGAAACCCATCATGAAGGACGTAATCCGTTTGGTTTCCACTCTCAACTTCAGCTACAATACCTCCAAAATGTTCATCTGCTCGGACATCCTCCTTCACGCTCACGAAGTCCAAAGTGTACACCTGCATTGCCGTAATCAACAAGCTCCTTCTGCTCAAGGCATCAGCTACCTTGTTCAGAGTACCAGATTTGTTCCGAATGCTAAAGCTATATTCCTGCAAAGCGCTTCCCCATTTTGCATGTCTCATGCTCAACTTGTGCTGTCCATACAAATACTTCAGCTATTGATGGTCAGAAAATAGCAAAAATTCCCTCTGTATCAAGTAATGTCAACAATGCTGCAATGACTTCATAATGGCATACAGCTCGACGTCATAACTAAGTAGGTTGACTTCGCTCCACTCAATTTCTCACTGTAATATGCCACTGGTTTCCCAGTCTGACTCAGAACAGCTCCAATACCTGTCTTCGACGCATCATAGTCAACCTCAAATACCTTATCCAAATTTGGTAATATACCAACAAAGGAGCTTGTGTCAACTGATCCTTCAGAACTTCGAAAGCTTCCTGTGCTCTTTCTGTCCATTCGAATCTATCTAGTTTCAACAATTCCGTCAAGGTGCAGCTACCTCGTTGTATCTCTTGACAAATTGCCTATAGAATCCTGCAAGGCCTAAGAAAGACCTCAACTCTGTCACGGTAGTAGGCGATGGCCAATTCACAGCAGCCTGCACTTTACCTTCTTCCGGCAAAATTCCATCTCTAGTCACCACATATCCCAAAAACACAAGTCTCTCAACCATCCACATGCAATTACTAGGGTTAGCAAACAACTTATGTTCACGCAAAATAGTAAGGACTTGTGCCACATGCTCAACAGCAGACTTACTATATATATTAGAATATCATCAAAGTATACCACAACAAAAGTACTGAGAAATGGTCTCAAAACCTGGTTCATTACCCACATGAAGGTACTCGGCACATTTGACAATTCGAATGGCATCACCAACCATTTGTACGACCCCTCCTTCGTCTTCAAGGCTGTTTTCCACTCATCACCCAGTTTGATCTGAATCTAATGGTATCCACTCTTCAAATCAATCTCCATGAATACCGTTGCTCCACTCAATTGATCAAGCATATCATCAAGCCTCAGTATGGGGAACCGATACTTGATAGTAATCCGGTTAATTACTCTACTGTCCTCACACATCCGCCATGAACTATCCTTTTTTGGTACTAATAACGCTGGCACCGTGCACGGACTAATGCTCTCTCGGACAATTCCTTTGTCCAAAAGTCCCTGGACCTACCGTTTCAGCTCATCATGTTGCTATGGAGTCATCCTGTAATGTGCCTTATTAGGCAACACCGAGCTCGGAATCAGATCAATCATATGCTGGATATCTCTCATTGGTGGCAATCTAGGCGGCAAGTGGCTCGAAATCACATCCTAAAAACCATCCAGCACCTTCCGCAGCTTCTCTAGCACCTTGGGCTGCTCCTGGCCAAAACTCTCGGATGTACTCACGAAGGCAAAACAGACATCCTCTCCATCTAGGCCCTCCTCAAACTCTCAGCTTGGTTGACAAGTCACTGCCTTCTGGCTGGCATTCTCCTGAAGTGGCTTCAGGATCACTTTTCTCCCCTCTGACCTCAACATGTACATGTGAGTGTACCCATTGTACACTGCTCGCTTATCAAACTGCCATGGATGCCCGAAGATAATATGTGTCCTGTCCATAGGAACCACATTAGCCTCTTTTGTCGTCTCATACTGTGGACCAAAGGAGAGATGAACCTTGCAGCCCTTGCTAACTTGAATATCAACATCTCTATTCATCCAACCGAGCTTGTAGGGATGAGGATAGGGTATGGTGGCTACTTCCAATTTCTTTACAGCCTCTTTAGCAATCACATTCTCCCAACTACCGGAGTCGATAATCACCTTACACTTTTTCCCAGCCACAAGGCACTTGGCTGAAAAAATGTCATGCCATCGCCAATCCTCACTTATCCTGGGTGCCACACACATCTTGCACATTACCAAACTATCACCCTGGATATAATCAGGATCAACCAAGCAAATATCTTCCTCAAACTCCTCGTACTCCGGGAATTCTTCAGCGTATTCCCCCTCTATTTGTTCTTCCATGTGAAGCTGAGCTCGGGCCTTAGGGCACTCACCGGCATAATGCAATAAATTTTGACACCTATGACAACAGATATTGGCTCGGTTACTACTTGTTTTCTGTTGGGAACCCGAAGCTACATTTGGTAATGGAGCTCTAGGTGGTGGTGGAATATTTAGTTGCTTCCCTGTAGGAGAAGCAACCCTACTACCTGAACTCTCTCCCGACCCTTGGCCTAGTATCAAATTTCCTCTGCCCTGAAGCCCTCAGTTTCGCATGAACCTCTGCCCTCAACTGCTTGTGCCTTCATGTGCACTTCTCCCACACTGTTTATGCTGTGAATAGACAATTCATCTCGTATCGACAATCTCAACCCGTGCATATACATGGTGACTAACCTTGGTTCTGCCTCTACTAGCCTGTTTCTAGCCACTAGCCAATAAAATTCAGTTGTATATTCTTCAACAATACGACTTCCTTGTGTCAACCCATGCAGCTTTGCATATATTACCTGTTTGTGGTTTCGGGCAGAAATTCTCTATTCATCTCCTGCTTCAAGGCTGCCCAAGAATCGATTGGCAGTCTTCCATCCATGTACCACGATACCAAGCTGCAGCGCTGTCTCTGAACCGAATTGTAACAAGTGGCGCCTGCTTATCCAAAGGTACCTCCTTGAGGTGGAAAACATCATCAACCTGCCGAGTCCAATCGATGTATTCATCTGGATTCAACCCCCCTTGGAACTCAGGAATTTTGATTCGAAAACTAGCTTCCCATCTGCTCGAATTTACCTCCTGATGCTGATGGCAGTCGACATTCCCAAGTGGAACGATTTCTCTATTGTGCGGCTGCTCTTCCTGCGCTGGTAGCTCTACACAATTTTACACCTCCAAGCGTGCTAACGTGGCTCGCAACAACTCTATCACAACTCGAACAGATGGTTCCTCGTTGTTTTGCTTCATTTGGATAAAAAGTTTTGAAATTCAGACAAATTTTGGCAAAATTTTTGAAATTCTGATACCAATAAAGTTTAATTCTACTGAACAGTAAAATCGATGAACAGTATCAAAATAGTGCTAATGAAAAGTATCGGAACAATGCAGAAACAGTAGCGGAAATGGTAAACAATAGTAGAACAGTGACAGTGAACAGTGCGACGGCAACAATTTCAGAAAACTTTCGGAAACTCAAACTTGGATGATCTAAAATCAAGGCTCCGATACCAAGTTGATGCAGGATGATTTTGGATCGCCTGCAATTATCTAAAAACAACCGAACAGGAGAAAAAAAAAAGGGGTTGTTTTGCGTGATCACTCACATTTTGGCTTAACTTGAATTGCAATTCAAAACCAAAAGTAAAAAGAAAGAAATGGAATTTTGATTCCTAGAATAATATCGAAAACAAAGCTTGTTTAAAACTAAGACAAAAGGAAATATTTATAACCTAAATCTATCCTAAACCTAATAGGAATTAATTAAAATAATCATAATCGGATTTAAATAAAAGAATCCTAATCCAATTCAAAAATAATAAAAATAAATAAAATTACAGAAATATCCCTAAAATATAATTAAATTCGAAAAACATAAAAAAGTGCCTGAAAGCCCATCAAGATGGTCCCAAATGGCCGAAAAACGTCATAGGTCATAGCAATGCTATGAGTAATTCTCATTGGGCCTCCTCCAGTAGCCCAATCAAGTTTCAGCCCATTCTAAGGCAATTAGGTTGGCCCGCACCCTAAGGTAAAAGGTCCAAATCAACCTGGATCAGGCCCGTTTTCCTTGTAGTCGCTTGGACCTTCGTGGGCTCCCTGGCGTGGGCTTGGACAGGTGTAATTTGGTGGTTCAAACTGTCCTGTCCATCTTGGGCGATGTCCTCATCAAAGAGGCTCCCAAACTCTTTGCAAAGGATGTTCCCACAATCAGACAAAATAGATGAAACGCAAGTCACACAAGAAAAAACAATAACACAAGAGTATCATATGAACACATACTCAAGGACACTATATTAAAATCGACCTAATGACTGATTCCGCTGAATCTCAGTAGGTCCGGGCTCCAGTGTTTGCCCACCTTCGCCTCATAGCCAAATTGAGTAATTTTGCTCAGTTCGGTATCATAACTATCTGGTTGGCTGGGCCAGCTATTATTTATAGACTTATGATGATTCCAAGGGAAAGATAACTAACCAGAACTAAAATGCCTAACAAAAAGATACTCATTTTTCCACTCGTGAAACGAGCTAGGACATTCTACCAGTCCGAGGGTGCCCCTCCTTCGGGCTGTAAAAAAGAACCCCCTTGTTTCAGGAGCTTTCTGTTTTTGGCCGATAATAAAAAAGACCTTGAACAGTTCTATACTAATGGTTGCACTGTAAACCCTACTGAATAAAATCAAGGCAATGGTGCACCGAACAAAATTGGGACTTAGTTGGCCTAACTGAATCCTAAAAAATTTTAAAATGTCCAAGAACAAAGGGTGAAGTAGAACCTCAACCCTGCTCTAAACTGTGCTCTGAAACACATGACACACTCAGGATGAGGTAGATGAATCCTATCATCCTCCCCCGGAACATGAATTTCAAATTCGGTAGGAATGCTATACTAATGCCGAAACCCCTCAGAATCCTTAAAATTACTCACCACTTCCTGATACTATGTTTTTACTGGGTTCTCCCCCTTGTCACACCCAAATATTGAACTCTTAGGATGTGGGCTTACCCACACGTGGATTGGACACCTGTACTTATTGGCTAAGTCATTATCACTCTCATTACATCATGGGAAATCAATACTTATGTCTCCTACCCCACACCGAATTACATGAGTCCAATCTGCAGAAGTAGACACATCGTTAAACTCTCCAATTCTAATAACCTCATCAAATACGAAAGTTGCACCATCAGAAACATAAACCTTAGGTTCAACCCTATACCGCTTAATAAGTGCGGAAGATCTAACCTCTTCCGAATAATCCCCCAAAATAGAACACTTCGATACAGTCTAAGATTCAGACATAGCTACACAACAAGTATACAAAAGAAAGGATCAAAGTAAATACCTGCAACCATTAAAATAAATTTGATGAAGAAAACGTAAACTAAACTTCAAAAGCCAGAAACTTTATCTAGAAATTGACACCTAAATATACAAAAAGGCAGCTTTAGGTCAGGTACACAAAGCTCAAATCAACAAATGAAAACAAGATCACAAAAAAACTCACAACACGAGGGTGATTTAAGAATGTTACACCACTGCTGTTGCAAAAAAATAATAATAATAGTAGAAAGAAAAGATGTAGGAAAGGATTCTGAAAGTTGACAAAGGTAAAGTGAATTTAAAAACAAAACTTGCCTTTTTCAACAAAGGAAAGAAAGTCAAAATTCCGCTTCTTTGTCTTTTCAAACCCACCTTTTTATCTGCCTATTTTCGAAATCTTCCTTTTTGAAATGGAAAAGAGGTGCCCTTTTCTGGATGTGAGTTCCAAGGTAATCTTAGTCATACACATGGATTTGATGGCTGAACCCACTGATAACCAACAGTGACACATGTCAAATCATATCACCATTCTGATGGTCAAAGTATAAGACTAACTAACATTCGTCCGAATTTAACACATTCAGTTAACATATGTTTAGATTTAACATATCTAAATTACATTCATTCGGATTTCACATGTTCGGCTAACAAATGTTCAAATTGAACACATTTGAATTACATTCGCCCGGATTTAACACATTCGGCTATGTAAGAATTTTAACACGTCTAAATTACATTCGGCTCACATATGTTCGGATTTAACACATATGTGACCGCAAAGGCAATACATTTCGGCCATACATCCATCTTCTCGGTGGCCGAATCAAGGATTCAGTCATCAATTCATCCTTCGGATGGACGAACATAGATGTGACCACAAAGGCAATACCTTTCGACCACACATCCATCGTTTCGATGGCCGAATCAAGGATTCAGTCATCATTCATCCTTCGGATGGACGAAACATAGATGTGACCTCAAACGCAATACCTTTCGGCCGCACATCCATCTTCTAGGCGGTCGAATCAATGATTTGATCATCAATCCATCCTTTGGATGGAAGAAACATAGATGTGGCCGCAACGGCAACACCTTTCGGCCATTCAGCCACCTTCTCAATGGCCGAATCCAGGATTCATTTTTTGAAGAGGCATATGCCGTAGGGGTAAAATTGCACGACACTCATTTTTCTAATGGGCATATGCCATAATGCAAAATAGCATGACACTTTTTTCTCAAATGACACTCTTTTCCAAAAGGGCATATGGTGTATACCATACACCAAGGTCACTAGTTTGACCACATTTTTTGAATTGATAACTTGGTAATTAATCTCAAATCAAATACTAAGCTTAATCTATGTATTGAGAACTTTAATTTGATATATTACATGAGCTAAAAGGATTAATAAAGAGAGAGAAATCTCATCCTAATGATAGCTTAATCGAACACACAACACCGGTACCGTTCATCAATTTGACACTGTTCATCACATATCACACATCGAACTTTCAATGACTACCTGCATAGTCACAAGTGTATATAAGAAAGTGATGACCAACTACCAAAGGTACGTGACTTTTACATAACAGAATTTACAACTTTATTTCCGCATTTGGAAACAAGTGTCTAACTTTAGCATCGGAGGAGTTTTGGGAACCTCCCGCAACTCTGACCACTTTCATTGTGCAGATCCCGAATCAAGCTTCAACCCGCACCAAAGCCAACCTAACCAAACAAACTTACCAGCAACAGCACATACCATTCTTTTTTTTTTTTTTGGTAAATTTATTATAATATATTGATACTCCTATATAAATTTATTTAAATTTCAAAACTTTATGAGTGTCTTAAAAATCAAGGTTCGCAGTTTGTCTTATATATATATATAACTTTGAAGTGGAAGAGTTATTGGCAACTGATCAAGTATGAACATATGTTGCATTATTGTTCTTTCAGCTAGAAAATCAGGCATTCTCATAAATATTGTCATGTGAAAAATCCGAACTTAAAGGCAGCATAACCTCAAACGAACCCAGCGGCTACAAGGGTTACTCAGCAAAACCCTAAAGTTAAAAACTTGCAGGTCTTGAAGCTAAAGGATACTGATACATTAGACCCAGCTCTGCCACAAACAATGTAGAAGCAGAAAACACCAGCCAAGGGAAAGGAAACAGCGTGAATTTAGGTGCAAGATATCAGTTCAAATTCTCGGATATCAGATGACGGGGCAAGTACACAGGTAGGAAATCAGGAAGAAAAACAACCACCTCTTAATGGCAACTCAAGTTCAAGAAACACGGATCAACCAATAGAAGACAAAGGGGACACCAACGAAGAAGCAAAACAAATTATTGGGAATTATGCATTGCAGACTAATGGAATAGCAGTTCTGGGTATTCAGGTGGCAGCCATGGATTCTGTATAGATAAGAGAAGCTCACTCAAGTACATCGGGAGACACCACCTCGGATCAAGCAGCAGTAAACTTTATAGTGCAAACTGCGAACTTTGAAGTTAGATCTCAAGATCTTTCTAATTGTGGAGGCTTTGAAGTGGTTTACGAAATTAGCTATATGCTTACATTTCGCTGCTTTGTTTCAAAAGCTCCACTAGATGAACAGAACTCCCCCTAAGAAGTTTGTGGTGCAAAGATGGATTTATGCAGCTGATGGGAGAAATGGGTACACCCCGGACAAGTCAATATAAACGGGTAAGACCCAGTTAGAAGTCAACCCAAATGGGCCCAAGGCCCCAACTTTCAATACCTGAAAGTCAGACTCACAAAGTCAACAAGGATAGGTGGGCAACGACCTGCTACCACTGACCTCCAAAATCACCAACCTCCTAAATGAGGTTAATAGAGGTACCACCAGACCTCGGCCCACAACCTGGTAACTCAAAACTCGTCTCATACATCTTCCATGCCACGACCAACTGTGCACGACTCCTAGCAACCCCCATGAGCCTGCAACCACTCGATGAGACCTCCCATAAGAGATAGTTGAGACTCCTGATGCCCATGCATAGGTTGCGAAGTTAGTCTAGAGGTTAGTTAGCCAGCTCATAGCTCTCGACAAAGACGTGAATGACAAGATATCCCAACTAAGGGAAACTCCATGATTCTAGGAGTAGTTAGTGGGATTCTACAATCCCACAACTATCCTAATTGCCAATTGTCACGCAATAGCAGAGTCCTAATCGAAGAGGTAATTGAGTTCTTTTATATAATCAAATCGTAATCAGTCTAAGGATAGGAGAAAAGTTTTTCTTTGAGAATTGATTACATACGATTACTCTCAGAATACTGATTTAGGCATCGGAGCTCTTCCCTGCGAACAGCCCACATCCGGTGACCATCTCTATTTTCTTCTCAGGTTGCAGTGACTGACATCATCGTGGTTTTGGGGTACCTAGAGTTCACTTTTGAGCACCATCAGCATCATTGGCATTTAAGTATTTTGTAGCTTTTCTTTGTACCGAAATAATTACTATTTTGGAATTAAGATTTATTTCCACCAGTAGTAGTAGCAGATTGGTGATTTGTCCATAACCTGTTGTTTTCTTCTTTCAGCACCCACTGAATCATTCTCTCCATTTTGTTCCCCTCTTCTATTCTTCTAAAATTGATAAATTTTAATTTTAAAACTCTACTAATAACTTCCTTAAAAATTTACAACCCATTACTAATTCACATTTTATGCTATAAAGTCTAGATTAAATTTGAGTGTAATTAGCAATTTGGGAATTCAATATTGATGTTATGGTCTTTGCAAAAGCCATCAATAAAACCAACAACAAAACACAATTACAAAGAAAATGCATGAAGGGACTCAATGGCAGCTTACAACTTGTTGCTCATATGATAAGATGATTAGTGCAAGAAAAATGTGTCTCCAACAATACTATCCATAATAATAGAGCAAAACTAGATTTCCATTGCCTGTCTAATGTTCCATAGGATATTTTTGGATACATATGAACTAACCTTCTATATAAGCATATAACTACCCTAAAATGATACACTACATATTGATGAGGGAAAGGAGTAAATTCCAGGGTTGACTGAAGCTCCTTCTATCCTATTATTACACTGGACAAAGAGTAGGGGCTTTTTTATACATGATGAAGGGAACTAAAGAAGTCAATAGGTAACTAGAGGGATAATTAGCAAGAACTTGTTTTCTTCCATTTGCAGCTTCTTCACCATGGAGAATAAGATGACAAAATGAAGTAAAAGGAGCAGCCCTTTGGCATTAAAAGAAGAGCACCTGTGCCCAAAAAGCTCAGTCCTTCTTCCTTAATTCTGATCTTTTTGCAGATACATACAACACCATCTACAAACAAATCTCTAAGACAGTTAGATGCTTTCAGAGCTTTCAATTTTCCATCTCTCTGCCCTGCTTTTCCTCTACAAATTATTTCCATAATATTGATGGATAAAACAGGTACGACTCAAATAAGTCAACCTAAATAAGCTAAAGGCGCCATACCTTTAATACATGAAAGTCAAACTCACCAAGTAAACTAGGAAAGGTGGCTGGCAACCTGCTACCACCGACCTCCCCGGTCATCGACCTAGAGGTTACCGACCTCTTGAATGAGCGAGTAATTCCCAGAGCTCCCCACGACCTAGTAATTCCCAACTCGTCTCATAAATCTTCCATGCCATGACTAATGGTGTGCTACTCCAAATCACTCCCATGAGCCAAGGACTACTCAGCGCAACCTCACTAGAAAAGATGTTTGAGCCACTCAACGTCCATGGGGAGATCATGAAATTGGTCTAAAGGTTGGTTAGTGAGCTCGTAGTCCCCGGGAAACTCCATGATTCTAGGAGCAAATGGTAGGATTCAACACAATTCATTAGTTATCCTAATGGCCTACAGTTATGGAATACAGAGCAGAAATCCAGGAGGTAACGGACCCTTCTCTTTGGGCTACTTAACCAAAAACACACAATGGGTCTATGGATTGAAAAAACTCTGGAAAAAGCAACTCTTGCACTTGACAGAAAATGGTGTTTTACCTCCCATATCTCTCAACTATACTTAGGCATCGAAGCTCTTCCCCGGGTGACAGCCCACTCCGGTGACCATTTTCCTTTCATTTCTCATGTTGCTGACTGTGGGATGACTCGGAGTCCATTTTTGACCCTATCACTTTTGGAGCCGTCTGTGGGAAGCCTAAAACAAAAAGCTTAGCCCTTTTTTCCCTACAAAACAAATAAAAACAATCCTGGTGGCTCAATCTCAGCCTTCAAGTGTTCAACCGCCATCTTGTGGCGAAACAGTGCTTGAAATGGCAACCCTAGCACGGGCCGCCATCAATAACAATACACAGCCTAGTGCACGGCCGGATCACCAAGGGCCGGCAATGTCTGGTCCATCCCAGAGGATCCCGGTCACCCTTCTGCCTATGCAAGAAAGGCTGCAACAGAAACACTCTGGTCCTATTGTTAATAGCAATGATTCTAGACCACAAAGATCTGCAACGACAAGGATGTTAGTTTTCGCATCTCCCCTAGAACAAATGGAGGCGACAGTAGACCAGATTATGTATCTACTGGACGCACTCTGGAACCCCAACCCACCTCCAGGGGATTCACAGCCACCCAAAGGCCCAACTAGATGCACCCAGTCGAGTCGGCTTTAGCCTTCAAAGGCAAGGACCAACCCCCCTGTGTAACTGAAAGGGAAATAAACCACGAATATACAGAGAAACGATATCCAAATCCCATAAGTAAAATCGTTTACACACAAATGAGAATTGAAACATACCTTTTGTCTGAAACTGCAGATCTGTCTAATAAGTTGATCGAGATCTATTAGTCTTAAAGTCTTCTAATCTATTCCCTATAATCAGTCTAGGTGAACAGACGGGAATAGAGTGGGGCGATGAAAAAAAACAACAGACGTACTGGAATTTTCTTTTCCGAAAATCACGTCTGTTCTGAAAGTAGGGGTCTGAATAGGTCAAGCCTAATTACTAGAAATAATAGGATATAAATAATCCTAAAATAACCTAATTAGAAGTTGGGCTTCTATGAGCCATAACACCATAAGACTCAATTTAATTAAAGGTCCAATAATTATTTATTGGATCACGGACCCGAAATAATTATCTTCACCCTTTAACTAAAAGACCTTTTATTTATTTTTAGTCTAAGCCCAACAATAATTAATCTTATGGACCTAAGTCCAAATTAATTATAAGACTATTAAAAATAAATAGCCACTCATTTATTTTATTTAAGCCCAGTCAATAATTAATCTTATGGACCTAAGTCCAAATTAATTATAAGACTAAATCAAATAAATCCTTTAGAATAAAATTAATTCCTCTTTACTTATCATTTTAGAATGATATAAAATCACTCATAAACTATAGGGCTAGATTAGGGACCTTAAGACACAATGCTCGAGGCTCCATAAAATGATCAAAATACCCTTGCTACATAATAGCAATGTACTTAGCCATTTTAAACATCTTTTATTATCACCATAAGAAGATGATGTACTCCAAGATACATTCCTATAGAAACAGAAGGCTTGTTGAGATAAATCTCAACCCTTAGTCTTTGGCCTACAGGTGTATTAACACATTTACCCTTCTATGTAACACCCACTATTAAGCATAATTCTGGTGTACTATCACCTTACTCAATAGCATCTACCATCCTTTAGTATCTAGTTTAATCTGTTAATTCACATTGAATATTCACTAGAAGCATATTCAGTACTATATTAAATAGTACTACCAAGGCCTTGGATTCTATGAATCAACTTGAACAATCCACAAGGGGGTGATTAACCCATCTCAATAGAGAGATGGCATAGAGACCCTATTGTATAGGTCTGTCTTAACTAACTATATCAATGTACCTAACATGAAAGGCTATTGGTCTCGTACAAAAGAAACCTCAACTATATCAAATTAAGGCACATTAACCGAGCTTCGTCAGACCACCAACCCATACGCATGCCATGGGGTTGTGTCCTCGCAATAGCTACAATGACATTAGTTATCTTTTCTTTGATAGTACATTTAGAGAACTGTCATTGTGTGGTCCCGTTCTACATATTCAAAATGTGCTAACACATGTAGTCCGAGCTCACTGCCCAATGACTAAATGTAAGTCATCTCACTTAAAGGAGACAAATATGTTATGACCTTTATTTAATGGAACGCCCAATTCCATTAAACTTTCAAGAACAATTTCCTTATGATTTAAACTTCCGGTGATCCATACCTTACTATGCTGAACGTCCCAACACATAGATCACCTATTTAAATCAAGTTGGACCTTATTGTACGAAAAATATATGAACAGAAACAATTCAAACAATACCTCAATTTTATTAAATCAAAAATTACAGAAAATTGGTAGTCTTTTTGGGTATAAATCCTAATAGTAACAAGGTAAGTCTTCAAGCATGTGAAGCAGAAGAGAGGTCACAGAGAGGGAGAACTCAACCTGTAATCAACCTCAGAGAAAACTTCAAGCACGAAAGAGGGTACAACCTGAGGGACAGGCTCAATCGAGCGGCCATCTCACAGAGCCATCGGCAGAATACAGACTCAGAAGAGTAGGGCAGCTCACTACGAACTCCTCCTGGGGCGAGGATACCACCTCATCGTAGCCTGATCGAAATGACATAAGAGAATGCTCGAGAGGTAGCCCCCAATCCATCGAGGAGAGCAATTCCCTCTAGCAATAAAGAACTACAGAGCACTGTGGACCTTACAGAGCCTTCACTATTTGTCCACAGCATCTGAATAGCGAGGGTGCCATCAGGCTTCAAAGCTCCACAACTGGAGAAAAAATACGATGGTCCTGGGGAAAGTTAACAGCACATTGATGAATACGTCTCCTACATGGAGATGTATGAGCACCCTGACCGCATCAAGTCTAGAGCTTTTCAGTTAACTTTGATCAAAAAAGCCCAATCCTGGTTCAAGGGTATTCCTGAGGCAAGCATCTCAAGCTGGACACAACTGAAAGAGCTGTTTCTGAAGAACTGCCAGAGTAGCATGAGGTGCGAAAAAGATATCAATGACCTCTTCCTCATAAAACAAACGGTCGGTGAGAGCACTCGAAGCTATTACAGTCGTTTCAAAGACCAAGCAGTGTAGATAGAGAAGAAAAATGATGCCATCTATATCAACCAAGGGTTGCAAGGGGGGTACGTAGCCCTCAGATTGGCCGAGGAGCAAGTAAAAACAATCAAGGAGCTATAGATGCTCCGAGAGAAGTTAATTAAGGCTAAGGAAATAGCGATCTAGAAGAAGATCCTTGGCTTGACCTCAATCACCGAAAAAGACAACAGAGGACATCCAAGAAGGCCTCAAAAATCAAAGCGGGATAGGAAAGATCCTTACTCCAAAGGGCAAGCCTCAGAAAAGAGGAGAAAGACCATCGTGATCACTCCTCTCAAAATGTCGCGAGCTGAAATCATGGTGGTCATGGAGAAAAGGGACCTCCTGAAGTTGCCCAGGCCTCTCAAAAGTCCCGTAAAAAGATCCATCAAAATTGCACCACTACCATAAGGATCATGGCCATCTCACGGAGAACTGTTTATACCTCAAACGTGAGATTGAAAGGCTGATAAAGGAGGGCCACCTACAAGAGTTTTTGGCCAAGAATGCAGGCCTTACAAATCCGCCACCAATGGCACCACACAATCCGAGACTTCCAGTTGGCGAGATAAATGCCATCGAAATGAGGTCCAGTGAGCTCAAGGGGGTAATTCGGAACCCCTACCAATGTCACTCCAGATTGGCAACTTCCTGGTGAGAAAAATTCTGGTGGACACACGGAGTGCTGTTCATATCTTGTATTGTAGAGCTTTCGATCAGATGGAAGTTGACACCAGCTCATTGATGAAGTTAGACACAGCTCTTACTAGTTTTAACGGCAGCACAACTTATGCTGATGGAATCCTATGGGTCCCAACCACAGTCCACGTGGATGACGAGAAATCACCGAGATGATGGACTGGATGGTTGAGGATGTCCCTGGAACTTACAATGGCATCCTTGGCCAAAAGGGGGTTATAGACCTGAGAGCAGAGATCTCAATGCTCAATAACAACATGAGAATCCAAGTTGGAGACACCTAGATCATCCTTGAAGGAGATAGACAAGCTGTTGTCGAATGTGACCTAGCTGAGGATAGTGAAGAAAGCATGCTAGAGGTCATGCAGGACAAATGCATTGAAGTCCCAAAGGAGGACAACCACCTTCGGATCCAAGCTTCCAGCAGAGGAGAGAAAGTTTTCCTCAACCCCAAATTATTTGAGAAAGGGATCAAGATTGGAGAGCTTTTACCTCCAAAAATCAAAGGGAAACTAGTAGACTCCCTTGAAGAGAACTTGAAGGTCTTCGCCTGGTAGCCCTGTCACCTCAAAGGGGTCGACCTCGCAATTGCTAAACACAAGGTCGGGCTCAAACCCGGGGTCAAACCGGTGAAACAAAAGAAGAGTACCTTTGCCCCTGAGAGCAACGAGGTCATAGCTCAAGAAGTCTAAGCTTATCTCGACGCTGGAATTCTAAAAGAAGTGGTATACCTTGAATGGCTGGCCAACCCAGTTGCAGTCCTAAAGAAGGAAGGGATGTGGAGGATTTGCATGGACTTCACCACACTCAACAAGTACTACCAGAAAGACTCCTATCCCCTTCCAAGCATAGACCAAATGGTGGATTCAATAGCAAAGTACCAGTGGTTATGCTTTCTAGATGCTTACAAGGCATACCATCAAATCCTGATTTCCATTGAGGACATGGAGAAGACCTCCTCATTACAAAGGTCGGGACTTACTGCTACACCAAGATGCCCTTCGGCCAGAAAAACGCAGGAGCTGAATTCCAGCGAGCAATGCACAAGATCTTCAAGAAACAGCTTGGGCAGAACATTGAGGTCTATGTTGATGATATAGTCATCAAGTCCAAGACCTCAGAAGATTTCATCGGGGACATCAGGGAAACTTTTCAGACCCTGAAAGCTGCTCACATAAAGCTTAATCTGAAGAAATGCACCCTCGGTATTGCAGCAGGCAAATTCCTTGATTTCATGAGTTCAGAGAGACGCATCATGCCAACCCAGACAAGATCAAAGCCCTACTAGATATGGAACCTCCCAGAAACCTCAAAGAGGTATAGAGTTCGGCAGGAAAAATGGCGGCACCTGGGCACTTCATTAGCAAAATGGCAGACAAAGTAGAGAAATTCTATGACCCCATAAAGAAGCCAAAGGACATCTAGTGGACCAAAGACTACCAGACCGCATTTGAAAAACTGAAGGACTTCTTAGGACCCCCTCAACTTGTCTCCCCGAGGTCGGGTGAGGAAATTTACATGTACCTAACTGCGACTGAGACAGCAGTCAGCTCAGTCCTATTAGTAGAAAGGTTAGGTCAGTAATTCCCCGTCTACTATGTTAGTTGTGTGCTTTGAGGTCTAGAAACTAGATATTCGGACCTCGAGAAGTTCTTGTACCTCATCATTATTACTTCAAGGAAACTGAAGTCGTATTTTGAAGCTTATCCTATACGAGTCTTAACCAACCTACCACTGAAGTAAGCTTGGGAAAACCTGAACTACCAGGCAGAACGATGACGTGGTCCCTCGAGCTCTCAGGTTATCAAATCAACTTTTAGCTAAGGAAGGCCATCAAAGCTCAAGCTCTCTTAGACTTCATGGAAGAGTGTACCAGAGCTCCATCGGAGCTTGCCATCCCTTGTGAAGACAGTATCTGGACTATGTATATAAATGGTTCCACGGAGAAAGAGAATTCAGGTGCGGGAATTCTACCGATTAGCAATGAGCGAGTGAGAATCCCTTACTCTATGAAGTACAACTCCAACCCTAAATAACGAATCCAAATATGAAGCTCCCTTAGCAGGTCTAAAACTTATAAGAGCTATCAAAGTGCAGAAACCACATGTCAAAACCGATTAACAGGTTATAGCCAGCCAAGTTACTAGGGAATACGAAGCGAGAGAAGACAACATGATCAAATATCTCAGAAGAGTAAGGGCTATGGTATCTAAGCTTAACTACTTCCTAATTGAGCAAATTCCTAGACAGCAAAATTCAGAAGCAAACACGCCGTCCAAAGTATACTGAGGGATAGTTGAAACAAATGCCGAGCTGCTCGTAGAACAGTTACACTCTCCTAGCATAGCTCAAGAAGAAAATTTGGTTATTAAGGATCAGGCAGACTGGAGATATCCAATCTACAAATTGCTTAAACATGGTAACCTCTCGCAAGACCCAAAAGAAGCTCGCCAAGTGCAGAGATAGGCACCTCAGAACGCCCTAATAGGAAATGACAAGGTATACAGAAGGTCATACACTTGGCCGCTGCTCGAATGCTTAAATAAGGGAGAAGGACAGTATGTCATTGAAGAGGTACACAACGGAATATGTGGATCACACATAGGAGTTAAAACCACTGCCAAGAAAGTCCTAAGGATAGGGTATTATTGGCCCTCAATGGTTTCAGACATTGGGGAAGTCATACAGAAGTGTGTGAGCTGCGAATGACACGAAAACAAATCACACCTACCACCCACTAAGTAACAATCGATCAACATATCATAGCCTCTCGATATATGGGGCACTGATATCCTAGGACCATTCCCAAAAGGAATGGAGGGTGTAAAGCTCCACACAGTTGCCTTCGAGTATTCACCTGATGGGTTGAAGTAGAAACAATGGCGATAATTTCGTCGCCAAAAGTCCAGTCATTCTTATGGAGGAACATTGTTTGCAGATTTGGCATTCCTCGAGCTATCATATTCAATAATGGGCGACAATTCATTGGCGACCCATTCAAGACCATTCTCGAAAATCTCAATCAAACAGACACTGACCTCTGTAGCTCATCCCCAAGCTAATGTCTTGGCTGAGGTCACAGATAGGACCAACCTAGAAGGACTCAAGAAGAGACTCACCGAGCTCTAGAAAGAAGGTCGAAAGACTGACTGGCCAGACGAAATCCCAAGTATACTATGGGCATACAGAACCATACCAAGAAAGGCTACTGGAGAAACACCATTTAGTTTCTGCTTTCGAGCAGAGACAATAATGCCTGTTGTGGTTGGAATGACATCTTTAAGACTGACCGAATACAATTCAATCTTAAACGTAGGGGAGAGAAAGACAGACCTAAACTTCCTCGAAAAGGTCAGGACAAAGTAATAGAAGTAGATAGAACTTACAAAAGGCAGGTAACAAATTTTTTCAACAAAAGTGTGAAAGAAAGACTTTTCATGGTTCGAGAAATGGTCCTCAAAAGATCAGATGTTGGCAAACAAGGGCAACTGACCAAGATGCAAGAAAGCTGGGAAGGACCTTACATAATCCAAGAGGTACACAAAGGAGGAAGCTACAAGCTTGCTGAACCTGAAGGAAGGCAACTCCTAAGGCCTTGGAATGCTTGCCATCTAAAGAAGTTTGATACCTAAATGACATCTAAGACGTTGCAGACCTCACTAGAGTATCAACTGAGCTCAGACCAGGCAAAAGGGCCTTGTCAAGCTCTGCAAGGATCTCAATAATTCAGATTCAACAAAGTACAACATTAAAGTTAAGTTTTTAAGGTGTATGTGGATATTATGCCTATGAATTTTGTTCTAGTGCCAAAACAAGTTCAGATATATTATGCAATTGCTGAAAAGTTGAAAATGTGAATCACGTATGAGCCTCAAAGCATTGGCAAAAAAAAAAAAATGAAGCAGTTGTATAAAAGGGGAAAAAAAATAGAAGGCCACAAACAAACCTCTATGGAATATGCAATGTCCTTGCAAAAAATAAAGAGTTAAAAGTCCTAAATTAGAGGAAGCCCGAAACAACTTTTGGGAATGTCGCACAAGGGGCACATCATCCTCATCTTCCTCTTCTCCGATTAGGATGCTGGCTGGGACAAAGCTAATCGAAGGAGCCACAAGGTTGCTCGGAGGGATTGGCTCTGAAGTTCCTGTTCCATAAGCCAACAATGTGATCAGATAAAGTATCTTTGGAAGCAAGTAGGAAAACTGGGAAAAGGTCAAGTACCTTCCCTGAAATAATCATTCAAAAGCTAGGGAAACATCTTGTCAAAAGTATTTGTGCCCAAGAACGAAGGAATCCCTTCAAGAGACACCATAGCTCGAGGGGCAATGCCCAGGATCTCCTCAACCTCGGGGATAGCCTCAACAAGAGCTTTCCCCTTCTGTGCTAGGCTTTCATCTGCCTGGCCAACTTGAGCCAGGGTCTCAGCAGCAGCAGCGATCTTCTCGGGGGAAGCCTATTTTTGGCATTCATGCTGCTAGCCTCGAGCACTTTGATGCACTCCTCTTGCTCGGTTACCCTCTTCTCAGCTGTGTCCAGAACCTTCGAGATGGCATCATTAGCGGCCTTAGCTTCTGCAATATCCCTTTAGCATGCGACAAGAAGTTGCCTGGAGTGCTCAACAAAGGCCTTGGATGATTCAACAGAGGCAGTGAGCTCAGCAACCTCTTTCTCCAAACGGGGTTTAGAATCTTGAAGCTCAAAAATTGAGGCAAACTCCCAATCCTTGCTAGCCCTCTCCTCTTGCCTCCTCAGCCACTCACCAAAAAAAACATGACCCTGCAAAATTAAAATGAAAGGGGTTATTGACATACCCAAGGTAGAACAAAGCCAAACGTAAGCTGGCAAAAAGTTACAAGTACTTACCCCAACGACTAAGGAAGCACCAAAAAAGTCAAGCTTCTCGTCTGTTAGTTGCCGGCAAACTTCCCAGTCAACTGATGGAGTGTATTCCATTAAAAATGATTGAGGGTGGGACCATTGCAGCAAAGAGTTTGATGCTTCCATGACAAGATTAGGGACCCATCTTGCAGCTGGCTCAGTGGTGCAACAGGGCAAGGCAACACCTCCCAGCCTCTTAAAGGTCTTATCGACCTCCTCCATGGCACATTTCGGGAATGTTTTTTGAGACTCGGAGGTCGCCAAGGCTTTTCCCTTCCCAAAAAGGCCGGGAGTAGTCTTCCTCACAAGCCGGGAAGAAGGGGAGGACGAGGAAGTCAAAATCTTAATGGGCCTATCGGAGGGCTCCATCTCAGTAGCAGCAGAATCTCATTTGGGCGCCCCTCGAGTTCTCTTAACCATTGCAGCCCTTCCTCTGCCTCGAGAAATTGGAATCCTGACAGCTGAAGCACGGGCAAGCGATCGGCCCATGGTGCTTCGACCTCTACCTTCAGTGGCTTGAGAAGATCTAGAAGCACAAAGCCATGTTAATGCCTTCATTACTGCAAGAAATAAGAAGCAAAACTATTAGAGCCAAGGTAATGAGAGTCAAAATTCAGTAAACATAGAGAGATTTCCTATCAAAAGAAGATATCCAAACAGTTTCTCTGAGTGAAGGAAGGGTGCGCTCTACCGGTTCTCCAAACCTAGCAAAACGAAGGAAGGCCTCAGGCCAAACTTGGGCACCGCACCTAAACCTAGGCTTGCTAGAACTGACCAGGTCCAAAAGAAAGTCCCTATGCTCGGCCTGATCAATGGATAAGTCAAGAAGCTCATTGAAAAATGAACGGTTCAGGTTCCAATCTGGGTAAGCCTAGGAACGAACTAAAAGATCTGGAATGCGAGCAAAGAAGAAAGAGGATTTCCATTCCTCCGCAGAAGACTGGAAAGGACCAACTAGCTTGTGCCGAGGAGAAAACTGAAGGTACCCCTTAGCACCTTTGGACTCTGAAGAAACCCCCAATTAATAAAAACATCTGAAAAGCTCCAAAGAGACTAGAACCCGATAAAAATGACATGTCATGATGAAAGCAACTACTGTCCGAAGAGAGTTGGGTACAAGCTGGGCTAGGGAAAAGTGCCAAAAAATGGCAAGGTCAAAAAACAAAGGATGAATGTAAAGTAGGAGAACCCCTCCCCTGACACTAGAAGAGTAAAGAACTTAATGTCCGTCACACTTATAGAAAGCACGCTCATGCCCTTCGGATTGACAGAGGAAGAAGATGGTGTTGTTTCTCCAGTTTGGTGGGAGGGGGTACTAGACACTGATGATGTAGAGGTAGATGCAGCGGACATATCAACAAGGAAAGAAAAAAAAGAGATGCAATTTCTTCAGAGGAGAAAGAAAACTCCCTTACTGAAGCCCTGGAGAAAGAAAGACGATCTTGGGAAACCAGAATGCCCGGAGACGGAGGAGAAAGCCCTAAGCTGAAAGCTCTATAAAACCCTTGGAAGATAGATAGAGGTTTAAGTAAATCCCAAATTTGAAGGTATTCAAGTTATATTGAATAAAGAAACCTTAGATTTACTAAAGCGGGTTCTCCACAAATTTGGAGCGGGTTGTGGGTTCAAAACCCAAAAACGATTTAGCTTCCTCCTAAAATAAAAGTGGGCCGTTTCTTCAAGTCTGAGATAGGTCGGGTATTGCTAAAAATAAAGCGGGGCAACTTTCCAATTCAGACCGCTCAACGGTTTCCCAAAACAAGGAGAACTCATCTTTTCTCAAAAATTACTATTGTGAGAAAATAACACAATTTCTCAAGGAGCCGTGACCTCAAGATGGGTAACTCATGAGTAGTTGCAAGAAAACAGTTCGATCTTTTAAGGGTCGCATCCTATAGATGGCAGCTCATAATGCTCAAAGGATAGCCCCATGACTTGAAGATTGTAACACTAAATACCTAAAAGTCAGGCCCAAGACCTAGAGATGACAACTCTTAAAACCCAAAGGTTAGGCCCCCGACCTCAAGATGGCAATCTATAATTCCTGAAGGTCAGACTCGTGGCTTGGAGATGGTAAATCTTAATACCTGAAAGTCAAATTGGCGAGTCTCGAGGTAGGCATGGGTAGGGACCCCCTACCATCGGCCTCCCAAGTCATGGACCTAGAGGTCACCGACCTCCACATGAGCACAACAGGGGCCTCACCAGACAACAACCTACAACCTCGCTCACGTACCTTCCATAATGCAATCAAGTGTGCGCAACTCCATTTGAGACAAAAAAATAATTAGCTAGCTTGCCACTCTCAACCAGAGATGCAGATGGAAAGGTGCCCCCAAAGCTAGTCGTTACAAGGAATCGATGGACCCATTAACGGCTACCACTTGAAGATGGTAATTAGGCACCAACGACCTTTGAGCTCGCTAGGCCTAAAGGGAGGTATTGATAGGTAAAACAGGTACGACCTGGATAAGTCAACCCAAATGGGCCAAATTCACCATACCTTCAATACCTGAAAGTCAAACTCACCAAGTCAACGAGGAAAGGTCGACAGCGACATGCTACCACCGACCTCCCAGGTCATCGACCTAAGGGTTACCGACCTCCTGAATAGCTCAAGAGAGGTACAACCAGAGCTTGACCCACGACCTGGTAACTCCCAACTTGTCTCATAAATCTTCCATGCCACAACCAACGATGTGCGACTCCTAATCACTCCCATGAGCCAAAGACTACTCAGCACAACCTCACCAGAAGAGATGTTTGACTACTCAGTGCGACCTCACCAAAAGAGATGTTCGAGACACTCAACATCCACAGGGAGGTTTCGAAGTTGGTATAAAGGTTGGTTAGCGAGCTCACACCTCGATAGAAACATGAATGGCAAGATCTCTCGTCCCAGGGAAACTCCATGATTCTAGGAGCAATTGGCGGGATTCAACAGAATTCCTCGGTTATCCTAATGGCCTACAATTATGGAATACAGAGCAGAAATCTAGGTGGTAACGGACCCTTCTCTTTGTGCTACTTGACCAAAAGTACACGATGGGTCTACGAGCTGAAAAAACTCTAGAATAAGTAATTCTTATGCTTGATAGAGAACGTTCTTTCACCTTCCATATCTCTCAGATATACTAACTTAGGCATCAGAGCTCTTCCCTGGGCAACAGCCCACTCCGGTGACCGTTTTCCTTTCATTTCTCAGGCTGCTGACCGCCGACCTTCATTAGGATCTGTGGGGTGACCCAGAGTCCATTTCTGACCCCATCAAATATATTTCCCAGTGGAGGCCGCCTAATCTTTGTAAGACAACAAAACAAGCATCTAGTAGGATATCACGAGGAAAAGCACATAATCTGGTTTCACCTATGATGCAGCATAACTGTTTAGTGAGAACTCATACTAGAGTTTGCATGGTCTATTTCTTAGCCTTCACCAAGGTCTATCTTGAGTTTGCTCACAATGGTTCATTTGATATCCTATTGGACCAAATAATCTCAATCTCAAGCATCCGAGGAGAACTGTCTTTGATGCTATCACTACTTAAGCTGAACTCACCACAGTATGTCCCTTCACTCACAACTTTGTCAATTTGAATTGTGACTCTACCTAGAGTTCTCTAAGACAAAGAAAAAATGCAGTCTATATATGTCAAAAATTGTTAGAAATTCAAAGAGATAGGTTAATGTCAACAAATTAAATACAGTTAGCCTGGAGTCTTTAAGGTAAAATCATACTTCAACAGTGTCATACCTGAAGATAAAATATTAGAAAATCAAAATCCAACCGGTACCCACCCAAGAGAAATTAGCAACTCAAATCTAAAGATTCGAGCAAAATTACTTAGAACATCTCAAGCCCTAATTTTTTTTCGAAAAATCGAATTCAAGCTGGGAAACTCACCTTCTTGGGTAGCAAGCCGGGAGTAGCTCTGGTGACCTAGATTTGGGTTCGGCTTTGCTGAGTTCTACAAAGTCGGTAGCTAGGGTGCGATTCCGATATTGTGAAATCCATCGGTGGTGAATGGAGGGACTCCGACCCAGCCTTTCCTCACAGACACGTGGCATCTCATGGAGATATTATTATCTTCTTGTTTGTTGTTTTAAAAACGGCTTCGTTCATTATGTAAAATCTAGAATGCTACTGTAAAGGCAAGATTTTTGCAGGAAAAGTAAAGCTGTTATAAAATGAGAGACCACAAATAAATCTCTGAAAAAAATATCCAATTCAAAGCAGAAAAGTCAATGGAATATTCAAAATTGCAAATGTGAGGGAGACCCCATTCTATTACAAAGTCTTAATCAAGTTGTTTCTTCACTGTCAGTGAATGAGAGGCTCATCATCATCATCCACATCCTCCTCTGGAATCACCTCTAGACCGAGGGTGCTTGAGGGACCTACAGGGTAACCAACAACATTATAAGAATGAAGGCCTACCTAAAGATGGCTGAGAAACTCATAAACAAAAGGCCAAGTACCTCTTCAGAACTAGTATGCAGGAGATGAGAGAAGTTTTGGGTCATCAAATCCCTACAACTAGGTTTCGTCATACCTTCTGGGCAAGCATAGGCCACGGGAGCGATGTCCAGGACCTCATTTGCAATTTCCATCTCAACAGGAGCCTCAACCGATTCTTTCCCTTTTCCTGAGGGGCCTTCTCCAATTTTGTGGACCCCCGCTATAGCCACATCCTCCTGTGAAGTTTTCGCAGGATCTTCCTTAGCCCAGGGAAGGGGACCAGTAGCATCTGGGTTGTATAACCCCTCATGGACCTCAGGGTCAACCTTTAGGTCCCCATTGAGCTCCCAGAGCTTGTCTACCACCTCCACATAACGGCGCAAGAGCTGGGGGAGGAGGAGTCTTATAATCCCTAAAGGCAAGTATTCCCTCGAGCTTATCTATGATAGGTCATCCTCTTCATCACAAAGGGGTTGGAAATTCCCCAAGCAGGCCTCAAGCTCAAGAATGCGCCCAATCTCTTAGTTTTTGAGCTTGAGCAACTTCTCATTCTTTTGATCAGCCTCCCTTAAAGCTGAAGACATGGCCTAGTTGTCAGCTCTAGACCCATCAATCTCCTTCCTTCATTCTTGCAGGAGGTTGAACAAAGAAGCAGAATGGGCATCAGCCTTCTCAGTGGCAGCCCTGAGTTCGACGACCTCCTCAGTAAGTTGGGCCTTCTCATTATGTTGCTAAGTGATCAGGGTGGAGAACTACTGATCCTTCCTATCACTCTGCTCCAGTCTCCATAACTGCTTGCCAAGGAAGACATGATTCTACAACCAAAGAAAGGGAAGGTCAATATGAAAGATAAGTTGAAACAAATATGCCACCAAAACAAGAGAAAGATTAAGAAGACTTACAGGAGGGGGGAATCCCCATACCTCTCCTAGCCGAGGGGAGGTCGTGCTCTGCTGGACTCCCTAGTCCAGCAGGGCAAAGGAAAGTCACAAGCCAGGCAAGGAGACCACAACCGACCCTAACATTCTCGGAAGTCCAAATAAAGCTTGGAAGTCTAGCAAAGAAGAAATGATCTTTCCATTCAACTTCTGAGGACTAGAAGGGACCTACCAATTTATACTTAATTTTAAATTGGAGGAACCCTTTGGGGCTGAAGAGATGCCCAACCTAAAGAAACTCCTAAAAAGTTCTAAGAAACATGAACTCTAAAAAGATGGCAGGTCGCTATAAAAGTGACCACAATCCAAAGGGAGTTGGTTGAGCAATGGGGAAGCCCCAAAAGTATGCGATGTCCATGAACAGAAGATGCAAGAAGTGGTAGAAGAATACCTCCAATAAGGCTGGAGACATAAAGGACTATGCACCCAGTACGTTGGCTATAAGGGAGCTAGCCCTCCACAGCAGCAACAAGGTCACCTTTTGCCAACCCCCTTTCCCCATTGATTTCAAAAATATCAGTGGAGTCCAAGGAGGAAGACATAGAAGAGGCCTCTACCTCAAAGAGCCTATGAACTTTACTTTTAATAGTGGGAGCTCTATAGAAACGGGAGGAGACTAAAAAACCCCGTTCTCCAGTTCAACAGGAGAAAAGGAATTGGCTAACTCTCTCGAGTGGAGAGAAGGGGTGTTAGATGCAAAAGACATGGCAGGGGATGCAGAAGACATCTATGTTTTGAAAAGAGGAAAAGATAAAATTTTCTCTAAAAAGAAAGAGGGAAGGAGAGAACTCACTTGTTAAATTCCTCAAAGGTGAAGAGGCAAGTTGTTCCGAAGTAATGATTCGCAAAAGTAAAGGAAGAGCAGAAAGTATTGCTTGAAGAAGGTACTGCAAAACAGAGTTCTCGCAGAATATGAAAGAGTTTAGGTAAAGTCCTAAATATTCAAAAGACTCCTAATTTTTATGAGATAAAGAGTCCCTTGGGCTACTGGAGAAGAACCAGTATGCCAGAAAACGAGGCAGTTTCCAAAACTGAAAAGGGAGGCTCCTCCAAAAAATAGCTTTTGCAAAGAAAACGATGTGACCCTTCAGAGGTCGCGACTTTAAGATGGTAATTTAGGCACCACGACCTTTGAGCTCACTAGGCCCAAAGGGGGGTAATGATGGGAGACACAGGTATGACCTGAACGAATCAACCAAAACGGGCACAACCTGAATAAAGTCAGCCCAAATGGGCTCAAAGCCCCTACCCTCAATGCCTAAAAGTCAAACTCACGAAGTCAATGAGGAAAGGTGAGTAACGACCTGCTACCACCGACCTCGCAGATCATGGACCTCCCTATTAAGCTCAAGAGAGGTCTTACCAGACTACGACCTTCGACCTATTAAGTTCCAATCTATCTCGTGCATCTTCTATGCCATGACCAATTGTGTGCTATTCTTAACATCTCCCATGAGCCTACGGTCACTCGATGCTACCCCCCAGAAGAGATAATCGAGACCCCCGACATCCACAAGGCAGGTCGTGAAGTTGGTTTAGAGGTCGATTTGCGAGTTCATAGCTCTCGAGTAGAGACTTGAATGGCAAGATATCCCAACCGAAGGAAACACCACTATTCTGGGAGCAATTGGCGGGATCTAATAAGATCTCACAATTATCCTAATTTCTTACTATCACGTAATAGAAGAGACCTAATCAAAGAGGTAACTTACTTCATCCTAATATATAATCAAATTATAATCAGTTTATGGACGAGGACAATGTTTTTGGGATTAATTGCACAAGATTACTCTCTCAAAATACTAACTTAGGCATCGATGCTCTTCCTCGGGCGACAGCCCACTCCGGTGACCTATTTCCTCTTTTCTCAGGTTGATGTCATCACGGTTTTAGGGTGACCCAGAGGCCACTCTTGAGCTCCATCAGGTATAATTGATAATATTTATATATTAATCTTATTGTTAAAAACATATGTGCGGACTTTTCATTTAGTTAAGAAAGAAAAATCTACACAAGTTTTCTCGAAGATTCTATAGCGTTAGTGAGGTGATTTGAATGGTTTACTAACTCCAAGTGTTACAGTGCATGTGTGAATTGGACCCAAATATTATTTGAAAATTAAAGAAAGAAAAAGGAAAATCTAGGCATTATCATTATTATTTGTTTATTTTTTTATCTAGCAGTGCCCGAACCAGTTCTCACACACCTAGACTATTCTGCTATGATCTGCAACTCACCAAGGCTAGAGTATACAGAAAAACCGAGTCGAACCCATGACCTACAATATGCAATCCACACCTCCGAACCACTCCACCACACCCTTGGTTGTAGACATAATCATTATGTTTAACGATAAGGTTGCATTTTCTTTTTTGTTTTGTTTTTTTTTAAAAAAATTGATAATGGAACTTTCAAACATGTACATTTGACCAAACAACTTTGCGGATTTGACAATTTGATCATTTCACAATTAAATCTTTGTCAAGTTTCTCAAAGTAAAATGGTTAAATTGTCAAAACTCACAAAGTTAAATGGTTAAATTATCAAATCTCATAAAGTTAAATGTTAAAATTGTCAAAATTCGAAAAGTTAAATAATCACATTGAAAAATACATAATTTTATTGATCAATAAAATAGGTTTAATAATCACAATTTTCTCTACTCTATAATTGATGGGGCTCAAGAGTAGCCTCCGGGTCACCCCAAAATCGTGATGACGTTAATTACAGTAACCTGAAAAGAAATGAAGCAGGTCACCGGGGTGGGTTGTCTCTCGAGGAAGAGCTCCAATGCCTAAGTCAGTATTCTAAGAGTAATCTTGTGTAATTAACTCCAAAAGACTATCCTTTTCTGTAGACCAATTATTATTTGATTATATATTAAGAAGAACCTAGTTACCTCTTTGATTAGTTCTCTTCTATTACGTGACCGTAGGCAATTTGGGAAACTATAAGATCATATCTTATCCTGCCAATTGCTACTAGAATCATGGAGTTTCCCTCGGTTGGGATATCTTGCCATTCACATCTCTGGTCGAGAGCTACAAGCTCATTAACCAACCTCTAAACCAACTTCAAGACCTGCCCATGGACATCGAGGATCTCAGTTATCTCTTCTGAGGGGTCACGCTGAGTGACCATGGGCTCATGGGAGATGTTAGGAGTCATATACAATTAGTCATGGCATAGAAGATGTATGAAACTGATTGGAGCTTACCAGGGCAAAGTTCGTGGCCTAGTAAGACCTCTCCTAAGCTCATTTGGGAGCTCAATGACCTGGGAGGTCAATGGTAGCAAGTCGCTAACCACCTTTCCTTGTTGACTTCGTAAGTCTGACTTTCAGGTATTGAGGGTTGAGGCCTTGAGCCTGTTTGGGTTGACTTTGTCCGAGTCATCCCTGTTCAAGTTGACTTCGTCCAGGTCATACCCATTTCTCCCATCATTACCCCCCATTTTTCGAGGAAAAGTGCCTCCTCAGTTTTGGAAAGCCTCCCTGTCTTCTAGCGTATCGGCTCCTATCCAGCAACAAAAGGGATTCCATATCTCATATAAATTAGAAGTCTTTTGAAGATCTCAGGATTTGCCTAAGCTTTCTCATATCTTGCAAGAACTCGGCTTTACAGTATTTTCTACTCTTTCTTTGAACTTTTTCTCTTCCTTCGCTTGAGCGAACCAGTCATTCAGAACAACTTCTCTCTTCAACTCCAATTAATCTTACCGAGTGAATTCTCTTTTCCCATTTTTCTTTTTCCTTTAGAAAATTTTATCTTTTCCTCCTTTCAACATAGAGATGTCTTGTGCCTTGCCGGCCATGTCTTCTGCATCTAACACCCCTTCTCTCCACTCAGGAGACGTAGGCCCCTCCCCTTCTCCTGCTGACTTGGAGAATGGCTTTTTTGCTCCTCCCTAATTTCTGTCAAAGCTCCCACTGACAAAGCCAAGTCTATGAGCTTTCCAAGGTAGAAGCTTACTCTGTGCCTTCTTCCCTAGACTCCACTGACATGTTTTAAATTAGTGGGGAAAAAGGATTGCAAAAGGGTGATATTGTCGCTGCTGTTGCCTTACAGCAAACGTAACGGATGCATAGTCCTTTATGTTTCCAGCCTCTGGGAAGGTATTCTTCTACCTTTTTTGCACCCTTTATTCTTGGACATTGCCTATTTATGGGGTTTTCCCCTTGCTCAACTCATCCCAAATTCCCTCTGGATTGTGGTCGCTTTCATAGCGACTTGCCATCTTTTTAGAGTTCTAGTTTCTTTGGAGCTCTTTAGGAGCTTCTCCAAGTTGGGCATCTCTTCAGCCACTAAGGGTGCTTCCAAAGGGTACCTCTAATTTAACCCTCGATATAAATTAGTTGGTCCTTTCCAGTCCTCACTGGGGGAAATGGAAAAATCGTTTCTTCTTTGCCTGTCTTCCTGGCAATTTAATCCAGCCCGAGCCTTATCCAGACTGGAAACTGAACCGCTCCTTCTTCCCTTGACCTATCCAATGAGCAACTAATACATTGGGCCATCCTGATCGACCTAGCAAACTCTACCAACGTCAAGGTCGGGTGGACTCTTCCTTGCTGGCCTGAAACTTTCCCACACCCTATTGGACTAGGGAGTCTAGCAGAACGCAACCTGCCATGGGTCAGGGGAGCTATGGGGATTCCCCTCTTTGGTAGGGAGCTTTCCTACCTTTGATTAATTTCTCTCCCTTTTTTTTTGTGTTTTAATAGATTCTTTCTTTTTTTTATTTTTTCCCTTTTTTTTTTTTTCTTAGCAATGAGGACCACTTCTTGGCTCTTGAAGTCCACAAAATCCCAAGCTCCTGTTGGTATTGTTGGGGCCACCGGCGGTGCCCCTTTTGCTACTGCTACCAAGATTCTTGTTAATCAACTCAGGGGAGAAAAGGTGGCAGTGGCTGATAGGACTCAAACTGCCCTAAAGAAGGGTGCCGAGGTAGCTGCCTTGCGGGCCTCCAAGAGGCCTGTAAAAATTAATATCTCTCCCCGCTACCCTCGTTCTTAGTCCACTAAGAAGGTCCCTACAAGCTCGTCTAGGAAGAGGAAGGCGCCGATGGCGGTGACCTCGAGGTCAAGGCCAAAGTTCAATGGTTGTGCAACTAACGAGGCTACCAACACAGTGAAAAGGCTGGGAGATGCTGCCTTGGCCAGACATGCTGCTAAGGGGACCTCGAGGCAGGTCCCCGACCTAGCTCTGGAGTCTTCAGATTCCATTCTTCAATCTTCGCATGCTCAATCATTATTGATAGAATGCGTGCCAATAGTTGACCAGGAGATATCCTAGAAACTCACAGATCGAGAGCTGGCCACATTCATCACCACCCTCCATACTGCAGTAAGTCTTTCTCTTGTTTTGGTTGCTTGATTTGTTCAACTCTTTCTCAGTACTGACCTCCTTTGTTTCTAGTTTTAGAATCATGTCCTTCTCGGCGAGCAGCGGAGGAGGCCAGAAGAAAAAGGATAAAAAAGATCAGGAGTTCTCCACCCTGGTCACTGAGCTGCAGGATGAGAAGGCTCAACTGACTAAGAAGGTCTCCGAATTCAAGGCTACAGCTAAGAAGGCTGACGCCCATGCTACGTCCTTGTTCAACCTCCTACAAGAATGCACGAAGGAGACTGATTGGGCCAGGGCTAACAGTCAAGCCATGTGTCAGCCTTGGGGGAGGCTGATAAAAAGAATTAAAAGCTGTTTGAGCTCAATAACCAGCAGAAATGGCTTAGTCTTGAGCTTGAGGCTTAATTGGGGGGCTTCAAATTCCTTTGCAATGAAGAGCAGGATCTGTCCTTGGACAAGCTCAAAGGAGTACCTGCCTTCAGAGATTATGTAGAAAGCCTCTTTCATCCTCAGCTCTTTGGCCTCTATGTAGAGGTTGTGGATAAGCTCCAGGAGCTCAACAGGGACCTAAAGGTTAACCTTGAGCTCCATGAGGGGTTGTACCACCCAAATGCTGCTAGTCTTCTCCCTTGGGCTAAGGATGATCCTGTTGCGACCTCACTGAAAGATGTGGTAGTAGCTGAGGTCCGCCAGACTAGGGAAGGCCATTCAAGGAAAGGGAAGGAGTTGGTGGAGGCTCCTACTAAGATGGAAATAGCAAAGGATGTCCTTGACATTGCTCCCGTGGCCTTTGCTCGCCCAGAAGGTATGTCTGAACCTAACTATGGAGACTTGATTACTCAATATTTCTCTCATATCCTGTGTACTAGTTTTGCAGCGGTACTTGGTCTTTTGTTTTTGAATTTCTTGGCTTTCTTCTGGTAAACCTTTATTCTGATAATGTTGTCGGTTACCCTACAGGTCCCTCAAGCAGCTCCGGCCCAGAAGTGATTCCAGAGGAGGATGAGGATGATGGTGATGAGCCTCTCATTCACAGGCGAAGGAGAAACAGCCATGGGAAGACTTTGTAATAGCATAGGGTCTCCCAGTATTTTTCCCTTTATATCTGCGACACCGAATATTTTTTTGCTTTTGAATTGAATATTTTAGAGGTCTATTTGTGGCCTCTTATTTTGTAACAACTTTACTTTTCCCCAAATATCTTGGCTTTGCATTAGCATTATGAACTTGCATTATGAACCAAGCTATTTCCAATACTAAGACAAATAAAATGGAAATATCATCTCCATAAGCTTTAAAACACTTAACTTTTATTTACACCTTGTTCAAACTAAGCTGAAAAGGTCACTAAGTCCATCTTGCAATTCAATGAGGTCATTTAAAACAGTTTCTCAAGCTGAACTAATGAGTCTGTGAGATCTGCCAGAAAAGCTTCAGGCGTAAAATTTCCTTAGATGGCAAATGTTCCAAGGTCTTCGGAGTTGTCTTCCTTTGAAATCAGCAAGCTTGTAGCTCCCTCCTTTTTGAACCTCTTGGACTATATAAGGTCCTTCCCAGCTTTCTTGTAGCCTGGTTGGTTGTCCCTATTTTCCAACATCTGACCTTTTGAGGACCATTTCTCCAACTATGAAATGCTTTTCTTTCACTCTTTTGTTGAAAAATTTTGTAGCTTGCCTTTTGTACATTCTATCAACCTCACTTGCTTTGTTTCTGACTTCTTCAAGGAGGTCAAGGTCTGCCCTTCTCTCCCCCTCATTTAAGACTGAATCATATTTAGTCAGTCAAAGAGACCTCATTCCGACCTCAACTGGCATTATTGCCTCTGCACCAGTTTTGAATGGGTCACCCATCAATTGTCGTCCATTGTCTGAAATTATAGTTTGGGAGATAACTAATCTACACATAATGTTCCTCCATAAAAAAGACTGGACTTTTGGCAATGAAATTATTGCCATTGGCTCAGCTTCAACCCATCTAGTGAAGTACTCTACGGCAACAATTAGGAACTAAACACCCCCACTCCTTTCAGGAAGGGTCCTAGAAGATATCAAAAGGTACTAATGCATTAATGGATTGATACCTTGTTAGCGGCACAATTGATTTGTTTCCATGTAGCTGACAAATCATGCATTTTTGTATGGCTTTCTCAATATCCAAAACCATTAAAAGCCAATAGTATCCCCTCCGTAGTATTTTCTTAGCGACGATTTTTGCTCCTATATGGAATCCACATATTCCACTATGTGCCTCTTCAATGACATGTTGTCCCTCTCCCTTGCTTAAGCATTTGAGCAATGGCCAGGTGTATGACCTTCTATATACCTCGTCATCTCCTATTATGACGTAGCGAGGTGACCATCTTCGCACTTGGCGAGCTTCTTTGGGATCTCGCTGAAGGTCGCCATCTTTGAGGAATTTATAGATTGGATATCTCCAATCTGCCTGATCCTCTATAATCAAGTTCTCTTCTTGGTTTATGCTAGGAGAATGTAATTGTTCCACCAGTAGCTCTGCTTTTGTTCTGGCTATCTCTCGATAGATTTTAGATAGTGCGTCTGCTTTTGTGTTTTGCTCTCTAGGTTTTGCTCAAGTTTATATGTGATATTCCTTACTCTTTTGAGATATTTGATCATGTTGTCCTCTCTAGCTTTGTATTCTCTAGCAACTTGGCTGTCTATAACTTGTAAATCAGTCTTAACATGCAATTTTTGCACCTTAAGAGCTCTTATAATTCTTAGAACTACTAAGAGAGCTTCATATTTGACTTGTTATTCGAGGTTGGGAAGTTGTACTTCACAAAGTAAGGGATTCTCACTCCCTCAAGGATGATCAGTATTATTCCCGCACTTGAATTTTCCTTTTCAGTGAAGCCATTTGTATACGTGGTCCAGACATTATCTTCACAAGTGCTTGTGATCTCTAGTGGGGCTCTTGTCCATTCTTCTACAGAGTTTGAGAGAGCTTGAGCATTGAGTGCTTTCCTTAGCTCAAATTCAATTTGATATCCTGAGAGCTCAAGAGCCCACTTCATTGTCCTACTCGATAGCTCGAATTTCACCGAAGCTTGCTTTAGTGATAAATTGATTAACACTTTTATCAGGTAAGCTTCTGATCAAGATCAAGGAGCATACATGGCATGGGATAATTCATAGAAGATCTCATATGAAGATGGTTATGGAATAAAGGAGTTCATGTACAAGAGCTTGTATTTCAAATACAAGGTTGGAAGATCACGAATGAAGAAAGACTTGTTGGAGATTGAAGATGGAAGTAGCAAGGTTGGTATTGAAGCTAGACCATGAAGAACAACTTGAAACAACTTGAAGTTCTTGACAAGATTGAAGA
>JAOXNR010007849.1:0-33469 GCA_028571225.1 Parsonsia alboflavescens
CTGCGAAATAAGTGGGCCTAAAGGATACATCCACTTATTTCGCAGCCAAAACGACGTCGTTTTGGCTGTTGCGCTCCGCCAGTTGCATTTTATAGCAATTCCAATATATATAAATGGATTTGCTAAACCTTAAGAATACTTGATTAAATTTTAATTAATTATTTTAAAAAAATAAGATAGTTGATCATTAACTTTAACCGTTAAAAATTTAATTGAAGCATTGGTTAATGTGTGCTCCATAGCACACACTAACATTTCCATATATATATACGGAATTGTTGCTCCGCTTGTTTGGCTGCATGAGCGTTGGAGTAACAATTCCGTTACGGTAACGGTTGGAGCGCACACGCGCCTTAGCAAATCTATATATATATATATATTTATTTATATTTATCATTTTTGAAAAAAAGAGATGTTTCATACTCGTTGCATACCAAATTAACTATTTATTATATTTTTAATTTTATAATGTATTAAATTGAATGTTGTATGTTTTAAATCAATTAAAAATATATGAATTAATTAATATATTAATACTAAATATTAGGTAAATCATATACAGTTAACAAAATTATTGTGAGATTTAATTTGGGCATTAGAGTATATTTATATTAAGATAGTAAATGTTCAGTTTTAAATATTTTAAAATTGTAGTATATAATTTCTAAATAAATCATAATCAGGTCTTGATTTTAAGTTTCTAACTTGCATCTTTAAATGAATAGTCGAGATCATCATTGCTAACTTGAGTCCAATTCCATTTCCCTCCCAACACAGGAGCCATTGAAATGGCAATGCAGAGTAGTAGAAGTGGAGATGGCGGAGCCAGCAGCCGCATCAGCATCAACGACTTCATAGGAGCAGACCTTCTTCATAACATCCTTTCTGGGTTTCCTGCTAAACCAACCATTTGCTTCTGCTGCTTGTGTCGACCGTTCCTGGAATTCTACATCTTCTCGGATTCTCTCTTCCCCCAAGCTATCCTCTGCATTCTCTCTCAATCCTTCCCTTGAAGTAGGCTAATAACTGCCCTTTTATGAGTATCTTTTAAAAGTATTTTAAATGATTGATAGAGTGTATATTCTTGCAGGAGGCTTTGAACGAAGTGTTTGAAAAGGTTTTGTCGGAGCCAATTCGCCCTCACTTTGCAGTGGTTCATGCTAGCCCTAGTTTTTACCCCACAGTTCACAGTCTTGTGAGATAATTTCTCCAATTGTTTTGAATATATGAATTTCTTAGTTTTTATTCTAGTATGAATAATAAAGAAATCAAAACCTTCCATTATCACATAGGAAGAATTAAAACAAAGTAATTAGAATGTTAATTCCAGAGTATTAAGTTCTTATTTTATGGTTTTATTGTCTGCAAATACATAGAATGGTAAATTGCCTCTGATAGTAATGCTATCTAAATCATGGCATCGTCTGCATCATATGAATGAAATCTCTTGGTACATACTTTGATGCTCGAGGTAGAGTTCTGTTGTAGTATATCTGAGATTGTAGATCGGTTTTCACGGACATTTCTATTAAGAGTGTTGTCCCATTTCACTTAATGAAACATGGAAGCAACCAGAGGGGTTTTTTTTTTTTTTGTGTGTGTGTGTCAGTGCAACACTAAATGTAATGCTCTAATGCTCCTGCAGGTTACTCAGAGGTTGGGCTCTCAAATTACAGTGGTTACATCCCTAACTGAGGGAATAATTGGGACAGATGCCCTAACTGATGAATTCAAAGAGGTGGATATCATACATATTGTTGCAATTCTTTGTTTTTAAGTTCTAAGCTTATATTATTTTCGAATGTCCTATAATTCTTTCATTTTTATATATTGCTGTCTGTTACTTAAAGTGACAATAATTTTGTGACCAATAACTACATGTGTAGATTACGTGGGAAGTGGATGGTGAAGTAGAAGATCTAGAAGTAAGTTGTGGAATTTTGTTAACGGTTGGTTATTTACAGGGAGTTAAGGTGAATCTGATCCCATTATCATCCCGGGTTCAGGTAAATCTAACAACAATGGACATCTCAAATATCATGTCAACATTTGAATGTGATTTGTAAATCTATTTTGGTAATGATTCCTTTGGAATTAAGACCTCTACAACAGCGAAGTTTTCCAAGGATCAAATTATTTTGTGGATTGGATTTCACTTGAGGAAAATAATTTCATTAATTTTTCCCTTTTTGTTTGTGTGTTTCTACTCATACATAATTAAAAGCATATTGGCCAGGCTTTTGTTCTGATGGTATGAAATTCTCATACTTAAAAAAAATTAGGAACCTCGAGAACCCTTGATCGATGAATTTGTCACGGATGTAAGAAATTACTCATCTTCTGTTTCAGGATCTGCTTCTCCGTCTGCAATTATATTATTTGCTGTAAGTGTATGTTTTTCTTTTGCCTGTAAATTTTCAAATGTTTACTGAGATACACTTATTCTTGTCTTCTACGACTCATTTTACTCATGCAATTCTTCTGATCTAATTTAAGTTTCTATGGTCCGTCCTTGAATGGATTTCTCACATATGAGTTGAATGATGTAATAGGATCTCAAGGCTGACTTGAAACCTGTTCTTCAAAAGATGAGTGAGTACTATATAGAATTTCTAGTTGTACATCTTTCAAACATTATATTTGACAATCATTACCAACATTTTGCTGCCATAATTGAGGTTTGACCACATTTCTTTCGTTAGCTTCAAAGAAGTAGAATAGCTTTTAATGCAAAAAGCTCATAGTTTCCCGTGTAACAGATTATGCATTTCCTTCTGGAACTATCATTGTGGGTGAAGGTGTTGTTCGATGCTCGTATAGAAGCAATTCACAAAGGCACACTGGGAGGCTGCGAACCTCTATCATGCCTGCTGTTGCACTTGTGTTTGCCAAAGATAGAAACAAGTCCCTTGGTACCTTATTCTTGCCGAAGTTCCTATATAAATGCTCTTCTAGACTAAAATTTTTTATGAAGCATTTTGTTTGTGTCTTTCACCTTTCACATTCACAACGTTTAGCGTTACTTGGACAAAATTTTGTTATCTAATAATAACATGCATATGTGTAGGTTTCCACAACAAAGCATTAGAAAAATTGCATCTATCTTTGTGCTCCAAGTATTGAGGCCATCCTCATTACTTTTTGACCAGTAAAAGCATCTCATCTTTAAATTGCTCTGTATTCTAGGTGGAATGATGGCAGCCTCTATTTACTTCCTTTCCACCATTTAACTTTTCTCTTTTCCAAACGTCCTGCTGGATTGTATTGATTCCTTACTAATTGAGCACATTGTTTCTTGGTGGTGGTTGCTGAATGGTCCCTACCACTTAAGCATTATTATGCCCATGATCAACACAAGGCATCCCACTTCCCCACTTTTAGATTCTAGCAGTTTAGGTTTTTGGCAATTATGTCTTGCAAGTATTTTTCTAGTTTTTTGCAGCTAGTTAAGTTTAGATATTATGATAAATACCTATTAAATGGTTCTATTTAGGGGATATGTTGTTTTTGAGAAATTGAATATAATTGGGAGTTTTGTCGTCTCCATATGGACAGTTTTGTTGAGAGCCGAGTGTTAAATTTTTGCAATTAGGTTTCTCAATAGAAATTTCTACTATTTATCTCTAGAATTCTCTTGTTATATCATTTGGTATCAGAGCAAGTTAACCCAGAATGGTAAACAAAAGAAACTGATAGGACCCCACCACTTATGAATCATCATGTCCATGATCAGCACTATGTATCCCACTTCCCCAGGTTTTGGTAGTTATTTCCTGCAAGTATTTCTCTAGTTTTCTGCAAGTAGCCTGTTAAATGGTTCTCTTTGGGGATATGTTGTTTTTTTTGAGAAATTGAATATAATTGGGAGTTTTGTCCTCTCCATATGGACAGTTTTGTTGAGAGCTGAGTATTGAGATTCTTGCACTTAGATTTCTCAATAGAAATTTTTACTATTTATCTCTGGAATTCTCTTATTCTATTATTAGAGCCAAGTTGATCCATAATGGTGAATACACGAAACTCATCCTCCAATACAACACCACAAACTAACCAAACCACATCATCAAACCCTATCATTGACCCTGTAGTGTAACAATTGGCAGCTATAATAAATTGGAGATACTAGATATTCCAGCTGTTAAGGTGGCCACAACACAGTAAAGCTCTTCCTTCTGCATCTAACACAGCAAATAGAGGAAAAGGAAAAGAGCACATTGTTGAAACTCGTGAACAATGTCGACATAGCTGGCAGGAGGGTGAGAAGATGAAAGTGATCAGCCATGGTGGTGGCGCACTCCAAATCACCCCTTTCCAAAATTGAATTTCCAAAATATGATGGTGGAGATCCAAGGGGCTGGATTTTAAAAGTTGAGAAATATTTTTGTTGTTATCGAATGTCGGAAGATCTCAAGGTGGACATAGTAGCTATGTCACTTGAAGGGGATGCCCTGGATCTGTTTTCTTAGCTCAATAATGAACGGAGCCATTATTTATTGAGAAGAGCTGGAACATGCCTTGCAGGAACATTGTGGCCCAGTTGAGTTCCAACACCCTGATGAGTTTCTTTGCAACATTAAACAAACGGGCTCAATTCAAGAATTTAGATAAGAGTTTGCATGTCGTTCAACAAGAGTCATAAATTGGCTGGATCATTGTTTATTGGGGGTTTTTCTCAACGGGTTGTGAGAAGATCTTAAAACTGATGTTAGAATTCACAAGCCTCGTATAGTTTACAAGGCCATGAGTTTGGCTTTGGAGTTTGAGTCCAAACTAGGTCTAAAGGGCCAAATTGCTCTTCTATTGACAAATATGATGTAAATCCTATTTTGTAGACACTGTTTCCTAACCAAATTGATTCAGCCCACAAGTGAATCAAATCAGCAACATCCACACCTATTCCTTTGGGTCCTTGGGATGCTGAACGCCAATCGCAGAGAAAAAGGTCTATGTTTTCGTTGTAATGAGAGATTTGCATTAGGACACCGTTGTAAAGCCTCATCTCTTTCTTTCATGGAGATTTCTGAAGGGATTGAACCAATTGAAATATAGAATAACAGCCAAAAGGAAGAAGAATCAACAGCCACCTTGACTGAAATTTCTTAATGGAAACTTCTAATAATAATAAAATTTAATAAAAAAAATAAAAATTTGTTGGCTAGCCAGATTTCAGCCTTCTGCCTTGGGGACAAGGCATATTTTCGGGGGATGTACTGATAGGACCCACCACTTATGAATCATTTTGTCCATGATCAGCACTATGTATCCCATTCCCCACTTTTAAGTAGTTTAGGTTTTGATAGTTATTTCCTGCAAGTATTTCCCTAGTTTTCTGCAAGTAGTATTGTTTAGATGTTACTATAAATACCTGTTAAATGGCTCTCTTTGGATATATGTTGTTTTTTTTAAGAAATTGAATATAATTGGGAGTTTTGCCCTCTCCATATAGACAGTTTTGTTGAGACTTGAGATTCTTGCACTTAGATTTCTCAATAGAAATTTCTACTATTTGTTTCTGAAATTCTCTTATTTAATCAGAAACTCTTCCTCCAACCCACAACCTGAAAACCAAACCAATCACCCTTCATCACCAAACCCAAACATTGATCCTATAGCAATCCATTTAGGAGCAATTGTATCCAAACTGGACACAATTGATAATCTAGCTGCCAAGGTAGTTGCCTTGGAAGCCCACCACAGTACTGCTACACAACGTACTGCTTTCAAGTTTCAACCAGATTGACAAAGGCAAAGGAAGTTACCCACCAGCTGGAATGATTGATCCACATAGATGCAATTGGCCGGCATTCATATTTTCACCTTGAGGACAAGGCAGGTTTTCAGGAGGGTTGTATTGATAAGTACCCACTCATGCATACATAATTATCATTGTTAGCATAAGAATAGGGGTCCAACTACTGCCCATTCCTTCTGTAACTGACCACTAATCCCATAGCTTCTTGTAGTTACCTGTAACTGTTCTATAGTTACCAATAACTGTCTAAGATATTTAATATAAGTAGCTAGTATTGTTTCTATTTTGAGAGGAGAGATTTTATTTATTTTTTGTCTTATGTGGGAGACCTAGTCCTTCTTGAATTGGACTCTTTGATGTTGGAAACCTAATCCTTCTTGAATTTTAATCGATCAGTTATATTTCCTCTATATTTGAGTACTATATTATCAATTTGATTATATTTTCCCTGCCCCAGTCATTTGGTATCAGAGCCTAATTTGATTCAATATGGTGGCCAGAACACACAATTCCTTAAACATCCAGCCTAACTTTCAATATTCTCAAAAACAACATATCCCCTAAAGAGGACCATTTTAATAGGTATTTGTAATAATATCCAAACTTAACTAGTTGTAGAAAACTAGGGAAATACTTGCAGGACATAACTACCAAAAATCTAAATTGCTAGAATCTAAAAGTGGGGAAGTGGGATGTATTGTGCTGATCATGGACATAATAATTCATAAGTGGTGGGGTCCAATCAGTACATCCCTTGAAAATATGCCTTGTCCTCAAGGCAAAAGTCTGAAAATTGGCTAGCTAACAAATTATTATTTTTCTTAGAAGTTTTTGTTAAGAAATTTGAGTTAAGGTGGCTGTGATTCTTCTTCTTTATGACCACTATTCCCAATTTCTGCTAGTTCAATCCGTCAGAAACCTCAATAAGAGAGAGATGAGGCTTTACAATGATGTCCTGGTGCAAATCTCTCATTAGAAAGGAAACATAGACCCTTTTCTTTGCTAGTTTGTTGTTCAGCATCCCAAGGACGTAAAAGAACAGGTATGGATGCTGCTGATATGATTCGCTGGTGGGCTGAATTTGTTTGGTTAGGGAAAGGTGCCTGCCAAATAGGGTTTGGATCATATTGGTTGGTAGAAGAGCAATTTGACGTTTTTGTCGTGCGACTTGTGCTTGGGCCTGGTTTGGACTAAAACTCCATAGCCAAACTCATGGCCTTGTAAGTTGTACTGGGCTTGTGGATTCTAACATCAGCTTTAAGATCTTCTCACAGCCCATTGAGAAAAACCCTAATAAACAGTAAACTGGCCAATTTATGACTTTTGCTGAGCGACATGCAAACTCTTGTCTCTATTCTTGGACTGAACTTGTTTGTTTAATGTTGTAGAGAAACTCATCAGGGTTTTGAAACTCAACTGGACCATAATGTTCCTGCAAAGCGTGTACCAGCTCTTCCAATAAATAATGGCCCGTTCATTATTTAGCCAAGAAAACAGATCGAGGACATCCCCGTCTAGGGACATAGCTGCTATGTCCACCTTGAGATATTTGTCTACTTTTAAAATCCAGCCCCTGGGATCTCCATCACCATATTTTGGAAATTTAATTTTTGAACGGGGTCGCTAATTTGGAGTGCGCTGCCACCATGGCTGCTCCCTTTCATCTTTTGCACCCTCAAGCCAACTATGTCAACGTTGTTCATGAGCTTCAGCAGCATGCTCTTTTCCTTTTCCTCTATTTGCAGTGTTAGATGTAAAAGGAAAAGCTTTGTTGTGTTGTGATTCTAACACTGCCGCCTTAACTACTAGCGTATCTAGTGTCTCCAATTTCGAAGCCGTGGCTGCCAATTGTTGGGCTACAAGGTCAGTGATAGGGTTGGTAGAGTTTGATGATGAGGGAGGAATGGTTTAATTAGTTGGTGTTGGTGTTGGGTTAGAGTATGAGTTTTGTGTATTCACCATCTTGGATCAACCTGCTCTGATACCAAATCATAGAATAAGAGAATTCAAAAAATAAATAGTATAAATTTCTATTGAGAAACCCAAGTGCAAGGATCTCAACACTTAGCTCTCAACAAAACTGTTTGTATGGAGAAGACAAAACTTCCAATTATATTCAATTTCTCAAAACAACACATCCTCTAAAGAGGACCATTTAATAGGCATTTATCATAATATCTAAACTTAACTAGTTGCAGAAAACTAGAAAAATACTTGTAGAACATAACTACCAAAAACTTAAACTGCTAGAATCTTTAAGTGGGGTAGGATGCATTGTGCTGATCATGGGCATAATAATGAATAAGTGGGGGGTCCAATCAGTTGCCATAACCAATATCTAGTGGTGTAATTATGACACGAGTTTGGGCTAAGTCTTAGTAGTTTCATTAAGCAATAACCTAAGAAAAATCTTAACATGTTTTGTCTTAGGCTTAACTAACAATGTGGCCACTAAAGTTATCACTTTTTTTCAATTTGACCTTTGAACTATAAAACTAGTCAATTTAACCATCATACTTTGCATTTTAAGACACTTTAACCACTCTATAGTTGTTCAATCAAATAACAGTCACAAATATGATTAATCTTTGTTAATAATATCACGTGGCTTGACATGTCACTAAAAACTTCCTTATCAACTAAATTAAATGTAAAATTTACTCCATGTCATTTAAATAATGTGTCAATAAAAAATTAATAAAAGAAGAAATTGACAAAATAGAGAAGATTCTCTTAGTTAATATGAAAAATTTTGGTGATGAAAAGGGATAGTGTTCCAGGGAAAGCAAAGAGATGAAAAGGAAAAGAAAAAAGGAAACAGGGAGCAGAATAAAAAATGAATTTTTTTTGAAACTGTTCCCAACAAATTTTAATCAGAAATATTTGACTATTTTTGTAATTCAATCTTTTTTCTAGTCCATAATTTCTGTTCTGATCTTATATTATGAATATTCAATCAGACAACTAACTTATTGGCTTCCTTTTTTGGAGAGTCAAGTTTTTCCCCTTATTTGCCTTTTTGTTCAAATAGACATTAGAACAACCAATTTTTAGGTCAGTTGATCAGTTTTCAAGGAGTTGACATACTTTATTTCTTTTCTTGTTTTCCATCCTGTCTGCCAGATTACAGTTATTCTTGTTGTTTGGCATAGTCTCTCTAGCCATGTTTTTCTCATTGTGGATTTGCCTTCTCAAAAGATCTTAATGCCTTTTTGTATTGTATTCCTGGTATTATATATGTTTTCAGGAGTATAGATTGATGAGCTTATTGTTTCTGTTTATAATATATTCTGTAGACACTGGCAATGGAGAGGATTCTCAGGGCAAATTCTTTTGAAGTTGAGTAGATGTTTATTGTGTTTAGTACCACTGTGTAGAGCAAGCATGTGTCAACTAGAAGGGTAAACCACTTCCTTAGGCATAATTAAATTACACATTATATTCCTTTTTTCATGTAGGGGCTACTTAAAAATATAACAAAATCAAAGGTGCTGCTTACCAATTCTCTGTAACCAAATGTTGCCATTTCTACTTTAGAGCAGGAAAACTGATTGTCCTATTTCTGAAATTAAATATATTTAAGAGTTTTCAAGTAAATGTCCGACAACTAATTTAAATAATATGCGTCTCACTTGCAATTGGGTCTCAATATTAACCAATTTAATTTAGTTTGATGGAGGCAAGGTGAGTAACATGCCTATGTTCAAATTCTCTAAAAAAATTGTGTTAAGTCAAATTAGGGCCTTCAACTTTGGGCTTATTGAGCATAAAATACTTTAGCTTGTTAGTGACTGAAAAGGGGAACCTGTTTCACTGTGATACCCATGGTTAATTTAAGATAGCATACAGCATGCATTTTTGGAAGGATTGGATTATAGTTATTCTCAATTCAAGTGCTGCTAAATGGAGGCCAGGAGAACAGGTGGTGGCGGACATTCTTCATACTTCCACAGAAGGTTATGGCGATTTATGGCAGAGTTTCTCCAGTTTAAAGACATTTTTGGTTGTTCAGATGCTTTATTTAATAAGTTATTTCACGTAAAACGAAACCTTCATAATATTATCTATTGTTGTTTATATGAATATTTGATTTTCTAGTTTTTTTTAATGATTACAATGTTTTGTTATATTTTAAATGTTTTTATATAGACCGCCATTTCAGGCATCCCAATAACATTTTTTTGGGGAAGTGCCACAGACTGCTATCGACAACTTTATGTTGAACAAAACATTGTTATGGATATGGATATGGGTCTGTGTTATGTATTTGTCCAAAAAGTTCAGCCAGAAGTTTTCCATGCTAAATTGGTTTTTTGTATCAAAAAATTGTTGGATGTCCCATAAACTCTAGCAGTATGTTTCTGCTTCTCTCAGATATATATATATATATATATATATATATATATATATATATATATATATTCTAGGCACATGCTCATAGAGTTGATAGTTATTTACTTTCTTTTTTGAAGATCTAATTATTATCATTAAGAAACACCTTCTTTTCTAATTACAATGTTCCAGGCATTGGAGAGATTCAGGTTCATGTTGCATTATCAACAGGTACAACACCAATTGGTCCTAAGTATATGGCAGCTTCTGTAAAAGAGAGACATAATGGACATTGTACCATTCTGACTGCAACGACACTGGGAGCCAATGAGTATCTTGATGTTGATGGTCATACTATCTTACGCAATATGTATGATGAGGTATCTTGGTTTGTCTACTCCTAATTTTCCTTCGTTTAAATGTGTGTCGCCTTATTTTTAATTGCACTATTTCAATGGTAATAGTTAAATAACTCTTCAATACAATCATAACAGAATCTTTAAACCCCTGTTTCCCCGCTTCCTGTAGTTGCAAGAGCCTTGCTAACATCTCTTTGTACTACTATTGTCTTTTGCTTTTTGAAGAGAAGATTTATTCTTGGGTTCTCATGGAATCATTGTTTAATCTGTCCAAGTTGTTTAGGCTTCTGAATTGTTATACTTGAACTATTATACCAGATTTAGGAGTCGAGGGTTCATACAGAGCTGCTTACTGGAACTGATATATCTTTGCAAGTCTCACAGGGATACTTGCAATCCAGAATTTTAGTATTTGTCTTAGTTATTTTTAGAATTTCTGTTTATTTTCGTAAAAATGTGGACAGCAACACTTCTAGAGTTCGTTATCCCACCTTTCCCACTTTGTTTCCACTTTTCCTCTGGTTAGGCTAGCAGTTCATTGCAGTTTACTTCATTTTTCTTGTAGGTTTGTCTGATAAAATATATGAAAGAATTATATGCAGGTTTTTGAGTACTTTAACGCAAGAGATTCTCAGGTTCTCTCTAAGTAGCCTGAATTTCAATCATAGGTTGGAAAAAGAAGTCTTCCAAAACCTTCCAGACACTCACCCAAACAGACCTATAACCCGATCTATTACCAGCTACCATATCAATTTATCTCTATTCTATTTGTGAACAAAAAAAAACTATGCTCTAGTTTTTGTTTCATGTACTTTTTTGTTGTTTGCTTGTATTCTATTGAATCCTCACGACCTTCAACTTGCTGTTTAGTGGCAAGAATTATTTAAGGTATAGTCTGAATAGATTTTTTGTTTGTGAATGAGTAGTTATCTTGAGCTTTGACATTTATTATTTTTCAATTTGTATTGACTTCACTAAATATAGTTTATTTCGCAGACAAATTGGTTACAGGTGCAAGAGCGTCTCTATGATACAACTCTTTACATTGGAGTTAGAAAAAGACGAAATTGCTCAATTGGATTGGAAAGAGTAAGATGGCAAACATTTCTGGAATTCCATGAAGTCACTGGGTAAGCAAGTCATTATTTTGATAAATCATACTTACTCAAACCTATGTAATACTTGATTTGCAATAGATATTAAGGATTGCTTGCTAATGTTCAAGTTTCAACACTTAAGGGTTAAGTTTGAAGTTCCAACAATAAAAATTAAGCTGCTGTATCATTTGAATCAGAAATTGAACAACCAGTAATTTGAATCATAAGTTACTTACTAGTGAAGTCTACTAAATGAAAGTTTTCAATTTTATCTTTTGTGCTTAAGAATTCAAAATTTATATCTGGTATCTATTCTATCCTTTCAGATGAATCTCTATTCTCATCTTTTGATTATTACCTTTATAAATATGAAGAATGAAATTTTAAAATAATTGTGTCTCAATGAAACTTTTGTATTGATCTTGTCCAGCCATTATTTGCACCCAAGACTTGCAGTTTGGTATTATTGAGGAAAGATGTAGTTTTTTAGGAGGTTCATGAAATATTTTATAGTTTTATTCTGTAAAAAAACCATGTTAGTATTAAGCTTGTGTTTTGGAATATTAACTTCTTATACTATAATTGATGACAATTTGGATTAAATAGAAAACAGAAACAAAGTTTAAACTATGTGACCATTTTTTCTGAAATAGTTTAGATACTAACTTTTGTTTCATTCCAAATTTATAATGTAATCTAATTAAGTGTAGGGCTTAACATGCAATAGCAAAAAAAATATTTTTAATCTAAGGAATCATTGATTTGACAAATGTTGAGTATTTGAAATTGGATATGTTGTGTTAGTTTTGTAACTTAGTTGGCAAATGGCAAATAACGGTGTATTCATTAATTTTTTTTTTAATAGATACCAAGTGCACTGGATATAAATGATTCCTACAACGTTGTAGTCACCTGGTCTTTCTCTATATTTTATTTTAGAGAGTATGAAATCCATATTGATTGAATACAAAATGGAGATGTGTTCTCATCGCATAATATTTCTGGAGTTTTTATTTGGTTTGTACCTTTTTGTTGAGCTTGGTTTTAAAACCATATTATACTTTGTTTTGGATACTGGTGAATACTTATGTTGTTCATGTTTTAGGGTTGATGAGGAGCATTTTTTTGTCAACGATGTTGGAATTAGAAGGGGAGATATCTTCCAAATCTATGCACCGGATCCTAACATTGCCAGATCTACTTGCAATAGTATCTCTGAAAACTTCAGGTGCCTCAAGGAGAATTTTGACAAAAATTATAGTGAGCGAGCACATCTTGGCTCTTATGCCAGTAATAATACTAAAGAATCAGTTTTTGGTGGTCTCATCTTCATTTTTTGGGCATCCTAACATTGATGGCCAACCTTTTTTGGATAACTTTCCTGGAGTTACAATTGCAGGAAGTTTCTGCAATGCAGAAATTAAAATTGGACACAAGGTGAATATGGAGAGGAAGATCAAGAAAGTTCACCGTCTCCTCTTCATGTTTTCAGCACCGTTTACCTACTATTATCTTACATCCCTGCACAGTAGTAAAAGTTTCCCTGCTTATGTAGTTGGCTTTCTTTAGAGAAATGTTTGAACAAGATTTATCAGCAAATTTTTGTTATAGAATATCTAAACTTTGTGGATACCTATACAAATAAACATCTGTGAATTTTAAGAATATCTCATTTTATGTTTTTAACCTTGTAATCAAATTATGGAAAGAACAATTTTGCCTAGTAGTTGGTTTCCTCTATGGTGGAAAATGAGATGTTTGAAAAAGAAAATTCTATGAATATGAAGTTCCCATGATATATTAAAAGAAGGGCTGGGCAGCTAGCTAACCAATTGTTCGCATTTTAAATAGACAGATAATACAAAATAAAATATTACCATAATATAAGACAATAGTTGTCGTTTTATATGAATTAAGAAAAAATATCTAAAATACTTTTTATCTTTCATATTTATGATTACAATTGTATTCCTTCACATTAAATGAAAGAGGATATCAAATGAAGGGTAAGAGTGGAAAAAACATAACAAATATGTATCGTAAATTGTAAAATGAATTATATCATGAGACAAACAAAATAGGTTAAAATGATTTATATTTTGAGATCTTTTACTTTATCGTCTATGTTATCTTTTAGATCATAATAAATATATACGTATGTTTTTGTAAATATATTTTATTAATAAAACTTTAAAAGGGTATAGTATATCCCCAAGTCCATTAAAAGTTTTTAATTTTATATGATATTGAGAACATATTGAAGGCAAAGAACTACTCCCCCCCGCCCCGCCTCCCGGTCTTTCCAATACACACTTGGAAAAGTACAAGTTAAGTTTTCGATGAAAGCATAAAATTAATTAGTAATTTATATTTTAGTTCAGAAACAAAAAGTATCTATGAGATGATTAAATAAACTAAATAGCAAACAATAATTAAAGTAAATTTTTAGAGAAACAAACTCTTTATATTTATAAAAACCAACCTTTTGTTTCAATTGTATTATCTATAGTTATTCTTTTCCAAAAAAAAAAAAATCATTTTTTATTTCCAATTTATTTCTAGATCACAATGTTAATAATATTTTAATTAAATAAGTATTTAATAAATTAAATGCATTAATTATTTTCTTACTAAGGTAAATTATACACTAAAGAATTATATAAAAAAGTTGTTAATATTCTTATGTATTTATTTATATAATAAAATGGTAACGTTTTTTTAAAAGCAACAAGTATTGATTATTTTAATTTAAAAATTCATTCAAGTTATATAAGTGATGAATGCAAATTATTAGTGCACATTATTAAATAATATATAATGACATAACAAAAACATGAAATTGACTTGGAATATAATTTATAAGTTAATTTTTGATTATCAATAATGAATCATGAAATTTTTTTTTTAATATTTTTTTAGAAAAGATGGATTACTTTGTCATTAAACAAAACTAAAAGAATACATAACAAATCAATCTTTTCGGATGAATTATGAAAGTTATATTATTAAATTTTAGAGTTATATGTCTATATTGACTTTGTCAAATTTTCATAGAAGAGTTTTACCTAATTCATTTTTAATATTATCATATCAATTTACTAGTAAAACTTTAATTTAGTTAGGAAATAATACATTAGCTTCAAACGGTTCAAATAGAAGTAGACATTTGTATTGAATTAACTATTAATATTTTTATTTTAGAGTGTCTTAAATTAAATGTTCTATTTTTTAAATAATTAAAAACATATTAACAAATTAATACTCTCTCCATTACTAAATATAAGTCACCAGTGGTCGGTTTGTAAAAAATTAAGATAGCATTTTTTTCCCCTAGTATGTCCTCTAGTCATCCTTTTAAATATGTGAACACCATTTCATGAATAAATCATTAGAGGGATAATATAGTAAAAACACCTTTAAATACCTAATTAACTAACAACAATCACTTATAATTAGCGACAAGAAAAATGAGTCAAAATGACTTATATTTAGTAATGAAGGGAGTATATTAATATTAAATATTAGGTAAATTAAATACGGTTAACAAAATTAGTCTGAGACATTTAATTTGGGCTAGTATATATATAAATATATATAAAGTAGAAACCTCAAGGTTAACAAGGGCTCAAGAAATTTGAAATTTTGCAATTTCACGTAGCCAAATCCAATGAATATAATCTTTCATATTCTGTGAATAAATTTTATATTTAAAAAACATAATCGTTCACATTTTATTAAAATAAAAAAGATGTATTAAATTTTCTTAATTATGTTCAATGAATTTATTTGTTCATAATTAATATGTTGTATAGTTTTTTCTTTAAAAAAAGAAATTTGATGATTTTTTTATTATTATATCCGATGAAATTAACATTTCATAAACTACTAAACTAAAACAAAACATTATATATTTGATGAACATATTTTTGTAGTTTATTATATATAATTTTTAAAGTAGACATCAACGAATCACCCACAGTCTCCAATTTTGATTTTTGCATTTTAAAGTATATTACATAATTTTATAGAAAATATGATATTAATAAAAAAAATTCTGGATTGGATTAATGGGTATAGTTTGAGGATTGGATTGCTCAAAATGACTCTAAATTCTGGTGAAATTTGTGAAGAATTTTGTTAAAAGGACCAAATTGTAAATTGTTAAAGGACTAAAAAAGGAAAAAAAAAAAAAAAAAACATTAGGGACCAAAGCTTCCAAAAAGGATATAGTTTGAGGACTAAATTGATCAATAACTCTAACTATTAAACTAAAACAAATATATATATATATATATATATATATATATATATATATCTATATCTATATATTTCTTTCTTGTAACTTTTTTTGGTTTTTTTATTTTTTACACCCATTCCTATTTATATCCCTCCCTTCGAGGATCAATAGTGACAACTCACCTACCCTCGACGTGTTTTGAACTTGAGACCTTCCAATCCTAAGTATTATTGCTCTTCACTAAATTAACCAAACTTGACAAATCTATTTATATTTAATGAATATAATCGTTCATATTGATGGGTGAAACGGGCGCGGTTCGGACGAGTCAACCGTAACAGGTAGGACTCCGACTAAGGTCAACCCAAATAGGTTAGAGGGCCCTATGCCTTCGATACTTGAAAGTCAGACTCAAAGTCAATGAGGACGTGTGGACAAGCAACTTGCCACCACCGACCTCCCAAGTCACAGACCTAGAGATTATCGACCTCCTAAATGAGCTCGAGCTAAGGTCTTGCCAGACCTCGACTTCGACCTAGCAAGCTCCGATCGGAATCATAAATCTTCCATGCCACAACCACCGATGCGAGACTCCTAGTTACTCCAAGGAGCCAAGGACCACTTGGTGCGCCTCACCAGAAGAGATGTTTGAGTTTCTCAATGTCCACGGGGAGGTAGCGAAGTTTGTCTAAAGGTCGGCTAGTGAGCTCGTAGCTCTCACAGAGACGTAATGGCAAGATCTCTCGTTCTTGGGAAACTCTGAGATCCTAGGAGCAACTGACGGGATTTGACTAAATCCCACAGTTATCCTAATTGCCTACAGTTACGTAAGGGAAAACCCAATTAAAGGAGGTAACAGATCATTTCTCTCTACTTAAACAAAAACACCTAGTTAGTTTGAAAAAAAAAAAGAGAAAAAAATGGTATTGCTTTCTTGAGAATGGTCTTTACAGGGAAACTTTCCTAGAATACTAACTTACGCATTGGAGTTCTTCCTCGGGTGAGAACCCATTCCGGTGACCTCTCTTTCTTATCTTCTTAGGCTGCTGACGGCGGAGCTCCATTAGGACCCGCGGGGTGATCTGGCCCATCATTTTTGGATCCCATCACTTCAGGCGCTGTCTGTGGGAATCAGAACAGAAAAGCTTAACTTTTTCCCATACACAAAACAAATAAAGCAATCCTGATGGCTCAGTCGTAGCCGTTGCTTGTTCAGTCTCCACGCAGTGGCAATCAGCTAGCCATAACACAGTTACGTACTAAAGGGATAGTGCCTAAAATGCCATCGCCAACACAGGCTGTCACTAATGGCAACCCAGGGCCAAGCACACAGCAAGGCCAACAGCCGTCAGCACAGTCTGGCCCATCCCAGAATATCTTGGCCAACAGAACGCTGGTGCAAGAAGGGCTGTAAGGGAGACTCCTAGATCTCACTACAAATGGCCATAACTCCAGGCCACCAAGGCCGCAGAGATTTGGAGAAACCTAGGTATCCATGCTAACAAATCTAATGGAAAGAATGGTGGCTGCCCCGGAGGGAATCTCAGGTAGAAGAGATTACATTTCCATTGGGCGTACTCCGACGCCTTCCCGGAAAGAAATGCCACCACCCAGGAGTCAAACTAGGCATACTTGACCGGATAGGTTTCAACCTTCAGAGGCAAGGATTGAACCCCTGCGCAATGATGCAAGGTGAGAAGTAGGCTGGCCAGAACAAAGGTCACAAGGAGCAAGGACTTTACCTATGACCGATCTTAGGGAGACCTTCAATAATCAAAGGGGGTATGACCTCAGAGACAGGCTCAATCGAGCTGCCATCTCCAGAAGCCAAGGACAGGATGCAGCCCCTGAAGAGTAGGGGAGCTCACTACGGACTCCACTTGTTGTAAGGATACCACCTCGTCATAGCCTGATTGAAATGACAGGCGAAAATGCTCGAGTTGTAGCCCCTAATCTCTTGAGGAGAGCAGCTTCCCCAACCAATCAAGAGCGACAAAGCACTTTAGACCTAACCGAGCCCTCACCGTTTGTCCATAGCATCCGAACAGCCAGGATGCCTTCATGCTCCAAAGCCCCACAACTGGAGAAAAAATATGATGGTACTGGGGAGCCACAACAACACATTGACAAGTTCGTCTCCTACATGGAGATGTTTGAACACCCTGACCATGTCAAATGTAGAGTCTATAGGTCTACGTTGACCAAAAATGCCCAATCATGGTTCAAGGGAATCCCTAAGGCAAGCATCCCAAGCTGGTCATAGCTAAAAGAGTTGTTTCTGAAAAACTAACAGAGCAGCAAGAGGTGCGAGAAAGACATCAACGACCTCTTCCTCATCAAACAGAAGGTCAGTGAGAGCACCTGGAGCTATTACAGTCGTTTCAATGACAGAGCAGTGGAGATCAAGTAAAAGAATGATGCCATCTACATCACTGCATTCAAGCAAGGGTTGTAAGGGGGGTACGTAGCCCTCAAACTGGCCGAGGAACCAGTAAAGACAATTAAGGAGTTGCAGACGCTCCTGGAAAAGTTAATCAAGGTTGAGGAAACTGCGGTTCAAAAGAAGATCCCGGGCTTCACCTCAGCCACAAACAGAGACAACAGAGGACATTCAAGGAGTCCTAAAAAAACAAAGCGGGACAAGAAAGATCCCCACCCCAAGGGGGGTACCTTTGACAAAAGGAGGAGGACCATCCTCGACCTCATGCCGACACCACTCAAGATATCACGAGCCGAGGTCATGGTGGTCATAGAGAAGAAAAGCCTTCTCAAGCCGCCTAGGCCCCTCAAGAGTCCTGCTACCAAAGAGACCCGGCAAAGTTCTGCCACTACCATAAACGTGAGATTGAGAGGCTCATAAAAGAAGGCTATCTACAAGATTTCCTAGCTAAAAATATAGGGCTTGCAAACCCATCACCAGCAGCCCTGCAAAACCAAAGGGCTCCAGTCGGTGAAATAAATGCCATCGAGAGGAAATAGAAGCAAGCTTGAGGGGGAGATTTAGAACCCCTAACGGTGTCACTCCAGATCGACGACCTCCTGGTAAGGAAAATCTTGGTAGACACCAGAAGTGCAGTCATTGTCCTCTATCGCAAGGCCTTTGACCAAATGGAGATCGGCAAAAGCTTATTGCAGAAATCAGACACTACACTGACCGATTTCAAAGGCAGTACAACGTATGCCGACGGAATCATGAGAGTTCCAACCATAGTCTGGGCAGATGGCAAGGAAGTCACCGAGATGACGGACTGGATGGTCATAGATGCCCCTGGAACATATAATGCCATACTTGGCCGTAAGGGGGTCATGGACCTAATTGTAGAGATCTCCCTACTCAGCTACAGAGAATCCAAGTCGGAGAAGTTTGGATCACCTTCGATGGAGATAGGCAAATGGCTGCAGAGTGTTACCTAGTTGAGGATAACGAAGAGAGCTCCCTAGAGCCCAAACAAGAGGAGTGCATTGACCTCCCTAAAGAGGATGACCACTTTAGAATACAGATAGCTGAAAAGGGAGAGAAAGTCTTCCTCAACCCTAAATTCCTTGAGAAAGGGATTAAAATTGGAGAGTTCCTGCCTCCAAGGGTTAAAGGGAAGCTGGTGGATTCCCTTGAAGAAAATCTGGAAGTTTTTGCTTGGCAGCCCAATGACCTCGAAGGAGTTGACCAAACCATTGCAAAACACAAAGTTGGGCTCAAGCTGGGGGTCAAATCGGTGAAGCAAATGAAGCGGACCTTTGCCCTAGAGCGCAATAAGGTCATAGCAAAAGAAGTCCAAACTCTTTTTGACGCTGGAATTCTAAAAAAAGTGGTGTACCCAGAATGGTAGGCCAATCTTGTAGTTTTACCAAAAAAGGAGGGGACGTGGAGGATGTGTTTAGACTTCACCACATTGAAAAAATTTTGCCAGAAGGACTCCTGCCCCCTTCCCAGCATTGACCAAATGGGAGACTCCACAACAGGGTACCAGAGGCTATGTTTCCTTGATGCGTACAAAGGGTACCACCAGATTCCAATGGCCCTTGAAGACATAGAAAATACCTCTTTCATCAAGAAGGTCGGGACTTATTGCTACACCAAGATTGCATTCGGTTTGAAAAACACCGGGGCAGAATTTCAGTGAGCGATGCACAAAATTTTCAAAAAACAGCTCTGGCGAAACATTGAGGTTTTACGTGGATGACATAGTGATCAAATCCAAAACTACAGAAGATTTCATGGGAGACATCCAGGAAACCTTCCAAACCCTGAAGATTGCTCACATGAAGCTCAGCTTAGAGAAATGCACCTTCGAGGTCTCCGTAGGAAAGTTCCTAGGCTTCATGATCTCGGAGCGAGGCATTGATGCCAACCTAGACAAGATCAAAGCTCTGTTGGATATGGAACCTCCTAAAAACATCAAAGAAGTACAGAGCCTAGCAGGAAAAATGGCGGCTCTGGGACGTTTTATCAGCAAGATGGCAGACAAAGGAGAAAGATTTTATGACGCCATAAAAAAGCTAAAGGACTTCCAGTGGTCTGAAAGCTGTTAGGAAGCGTTCATCAAGCTAAAGGACTTTCTGGGTAAACCTTCTCAACTCTTCTCCCCAAGATCAGGAGAAGAAATCTGTAGGTACCTAACTACGACTGAAAAGGCAATAAGTTCGGTATTAATAGTAGAAAGGTCAGGTAAAAAATTTCCTATTTATAATGTTAGACATTTACTTCAAGATCCAGAGACAAGATATACGGACCTCGAGAAATTTCTGTACCTCATCATTATCACTTCAAAGAAATTAAAGTCGTATTTTGAAGCTTACTCAATAAGAGTCCTAACCAACTTACCTCTGAAACAAGCTCTAGCAAAGCTTGAACTCTTAGGCAGGATGATGAAGTGGTCTCTTGAGCTTTTTGGGTACCAAATTCAATTTGAGCCAAGGAAAGCTATCAAAGTTCAAGCCCTCTCAGGCTTTGTAGAAGAATGTACCAGGGCTCCACTGGAGCATATAGACACTTGTGAAGGCAATATCTGGACCATGTTCATGGACGAGTCTATGGAGAAGGAAAATTCGGGTGCAGGGATTGTACCAATCAGCCGTGAGGGAGTAAGAATCCCTTACTTCGTGAAGTACAACTTCCCAGCCTCAAAAAATGAATTCGAATATGAAGCTCTCTTAGTAGGCCTAAGGCTTATAAGAGCGCTCAAAGTGCAGAAATTGCATGCCAAAACAGACTCACAAGTCGTAGCCAGCCAAATAGCTCTAAAGTAAGAAGCGAGAGAAGACAACGTGGTCAAGTATCTCAAAAGAGTAAAAGACATCATATCAAAACTTGATTGCTTTCTCATTGAACAGATTCTAGAGAGCAAAACTCAGAAGCGGACACACTAACCATAGTCTATCGAGAAATAGCTGGAACCATTGCCGAGCTATTTGTGGAGCAACTACACTCTCCCAACATCGATCAAGAGGAAAGTCTGGTCATAGAAGATCAAGCAGACTGGAGATACCCAATCTTCAGATTGCTTAAACACGGCGACCTTCTTGAGAACCCAAAAGAGGCTCGCCGAGTGCGAAGATGGGCATCTCGCTATGACGAAGTATACCACAGGTTGTACACATGGCCACTACTCAAGCGTTTAAGTCCAGGGGAAGGTAAATATGTGATTGAAGAGGTACATCGTGGCATATGTTGCTCTCACATAGTAGCGAAGACTGTCGCAAAGAAAATCCTATGATTGGGGTATTATTGGCCTACAATGGTTGCAGACTCTGAGATGGCCATACAGAAATGCACCAGTTGCATGGGAGCAAATCACATCCTTCACCGGTGAAGTACCAGCCAATCAATGCCTTAGTACCATTGGACATATAGGGAATTGACATCTTCGGACCTTTCACAAAGGGAGTGGGGGGTGCAAAATTCTTCATAGTTGCTGTAGAGCATTTCACCAGATGGGTCGAAGCGGACCCGATGACAGTAATCTCATCTCAAAAGGTTCAGTCGTTCGTATGGAGGGACATTATATGTAGGTTCGGATGTCCACATCAACGCCGACAATTTACCAACGTTCCATTCAAGACCTTTTGTGAGAACCTCCATATTGAGCAAAGACTGACCTCTGTGGCTTACCCACAAGCCAACGGGTTAGTAGAAGTTACAAATTGAACTATCCTAGAAGGCTAAAAAAGAGACTCACTGAGCTCGAGATCCCCAGCATACTGTGGACATACAGGACCATACCTAGAAAATCTACAGGAGAAACCCCATTTAGTTTGTGGTTGTGGTTGGGGAAACATCTTTAAGACTGACAGAGTACAACTCAGTCTTAAACTAGGGGAGAGAAGAGTAGAGCTCGACCTTTTCGAAGAGGTCAGAAACAAGGCAATTGAAGCGGATAAGACATAAGAAAGACAGGTAACAAATTTTTTCAACAAGCGAGTGAAAGAAAGACACTTTGCAGTTGGAGAAATGGTCCCTAAAAGGTCAGATGTCTTCAAATAGGGTCAATTGACCAAGTTGCAAGAAGGCTGAGAAGGAGCCTATTTAATCCAAGAAGTTCACAAAGGATGGTGCTAAAAACTAGCTGATCTTGATGGAAGACAACTCCTGAGACCTTGGAATGCCTGTCACTTCAAAAACTTTTATGCCTAAAAGCCATCTAAGTTACGAAAAGACCTCATGGACTGGCTGGTTACACTCAGCAATGACCTCAATGAGCTTAGCACGATTTGAAGCTAAGTTCTCCTAAACTTTATGCAGTCATTAAGCTTGTACTAATCTAAATTACCCGAATGACAGTTCAATTATGCAAGCTTGCAATTGTTGGAAGACTGTGAGTATGCAGGGATAGAAAAATGCAAAGCAGTTTATAAAGAAAGATAAAAAAGAAAACAGAAGAGCCACAAATAGACTCTCTGTACTGTATCAGGTGTAGAAAAATAAGGCAGAAGGCCACAAATTGACCCTTGCAAAGTATCCAGTGCTCAACAAAACATATATTAATCCCAAAACTATTACAAGACTTCCCAACAAGACAGGTTAGAGTTAGAGCTGGTGATCTCAATTGGGGAACCTTGAAAAGGTTCGACGTACATGGCCATCATCTCAGCTCTACGATGAATGGCAATTCGGGTCTTGCACCCCAAGCAATTAAACACCACAACCTGCCCTCTCACTTCCGTGGCCCGGTCCCTTTCTGCCAAGACGCATAGCAGCTCGGGTCTTGTGACCTCTCCCCCGTGGAGGAACAAAAGGCCCCATAGAGGTTGGAAGCCCCTCATCATTATCAGACCTGGTTGGGCTTTGGCTAGGGCCAGCCCCTTCTTGGCCTGCTTCGTAAAGCCAATCGAGACTTCTCAGCACTGTTTTTTTTTTAAAGGGAAAGGGACTATCAAACATATGGAAAAGATAGAAGCAGCAAAGGAGCTAACTTTAGAAGGATTACTTACTGGAGGAAGCAATTCCCATGCTTGCATGGATCGAAGGGAGGTTACATAACATCCTATAACACAAACCCGCGGGCTCCAGGAAAGACCTCAGCCAGATGGAGGAGAGGCACCTGACCCTAAGAAAAACCAGAATAGGCCAAATCAAAAGATCCCTGTGCTACTACAGGCCAGGGATGAGGGGAGGAAGCTCATTGTAAAAAAGTCGGTTAAGGTTCCAGTCAGGGTATCTTTCCATCAATGAATCATCAAGACGGACAAAAAGAAATTGAGATTTCTAGTTCCCCTCTAGAGACTGGACGCAGCCCAATATTGGATGCTGTCGCACCAGCCTCAGGTACCCCTTGGAAGAACTGAAGGTTGAGGAAACCTCCAGCAAGAAAAGGTACCAGAAGAGCTCCAAAGATATTGGAACCTTGTAGAGATGACGGGTTGCTATGAAAGCGACTATCATCCTGATGGAATGGGAGTGAACTGGGCTAAGGGCACCTTTCAAAAATGGACTATGTCCATAAAGAGGGGATAAAGGAAAGGAAGAAGGAGCCCTTCCCAAAGGCTGGTGCGATGAAGAATGATGTGGCCAGTGCGCAGAGAGTGGGGGCCTTCAATTAGCGTGGCAGTAATGAAATAACCCTCTTCTGCTGCCGTCTCCACTTGGAGAGCCCTGATATCAGTAGGGCCCAAAGAAGTGTCCTGTGTGGGCACCCTAGTCTCAGCTAGGTCATGAGTCAGACAGGGGATATCACAAGCCTAGGGAAAGTAGGGAGGACCATAGAAAATCTCATTAGCTAGAAATTCAGAGCTTATGGAGTCTGAATTGGAAGCCATGGTAACTGAGAAGGCTTAGATGGAAGCTCAGAAGAGAACAGAAAGGACCTGGTGCAAGGAACTGCAGAGAGATAGAAAAAAAAAAATCAGGAAAAAGAAATGATAAAGAAAAAAGATACAATAGATTCTCCAAAGTTAAGAACTCCTCAAATTCTCACTAGTCGGAGTGGGTTAACCTTTGGCCTTCTAAGATGGGTCATTTTCCCAAATTCGAGACAGAACTCGCTGCAGTTTCTCCTCAGAAAACAAAAGAAGAAAAACACGGTGCTTTCAAACATGATACGGGTCGGAGCTGTTGAAAACCGAACCAGGTAATCTTCAAAGATCTTCTCGCAGATTTGATAGCAGCTCCTCACTACTGATTGATATTTTCCCCTTAGCTAACTTCTCTTTCTTAGATTTAACACACTGGTTCACAGCCCTGTGGCCACACTCTTAATAGTACTTGCAGATGGACTCATCTTGAGGAGAATGCTGAGATTCTTTAGAGGATCTTTCTTCAAAAGTGTTCTCTTAACCCTGCAATAATGATCTCCTGTCAAGCTCCCAGAAACAAAGGAATGCGCCCTTTTACAAGAGACAATTGTTGCGAGAAAACGATTTCGCTTTACTGAGAGCCGCGACCTTAAGATGGTAAGCCTTAAAATACCTGAAGGTAAGTCTCACAAAAACAGTTGTACGAAAAACTGCCCAAGAGATCGCAGCTTAGAGATGGTAGCCCTTGAATACTTGAAAGCCAGATCAAAGACTTGGAGATGGTAGCTTTTAATACCAGAAAGTCAAACCCGCAGCCTGAATATGGTAATTTCTAATACCTGAACGAAGGGTCCCCGACCTTAAAGTGGTGATCCTCAGCTCCTGAAGGTCAGACTCGCAACCTATAGACAGTAGGCAAGGAATTTCTACCACCGACCTCACGGGTCATGGACCCCGAGGTCACTGACCTCCCAACGAGCATAACAGAGGTCGTATTGGACCACGACCTACGACCTTGTGAGTTTCAGCCTAGCTCATGTACCTTTTATGTCGTGACTAGGTGTGTACAACTCTGCTCAAAGCTAAAAAATTATAAAGCCAGTTTGTAGCTCTCAACTAGAGACATGAATGAAAATGTACCCCAAAAGTTAATTGCTACAAGGAATCAACAGACCCAGTAGTAGCAATGACTTGAAGATGGTAATTTAGGCACCAACAACCAAGGAGCTCGTAGGGCCTAAGGGGGGTAATGATGGGTGAAATGGGAGCGGCCCGGACTAGTCAACCTAAACGAGCAAGACCCGGACTAAGGTCAACCCAAATGGGCCAGAGGGCCCCATGCCTTCAATACTTGAAAGTCAGACTCACAGAGTTAACGAGGACGCATGGTCAAGTAACTCGCCACCACTGACCTCTTAGGTCACAGACTTAGAGGTCACCAACCTCCTAAATGAGCTCGAGCTAAGGTCTTGCCGGACCTTGACTACGACTTGGAAAGCTCCGATCCGAATCATAAATCTTCCATGCCATGACCACCGGTGAGCAACTCCTAGTTACTCCAAGGAGCCAAGGACCACTCAACGACCTCACTAGAAGATATGTTCAAGTTTCTCAATGTCCACGGGGAGGTTGCGAAGTTGGTCTAAAGGTCGGCTAGTGAGCTCGCAGCTCTCATAGAGACATGAATGGCAAGATCTCTCGTTCCAGGGAAACTCTGAGATCCTAGGAGCAACTGGCGGGATTTGACTAAATCCCACAGTTATCCTAATTGACTAAATCAGCAACTGGTTGCTGATCATGGTGGTTTGGATGCTGGGTAGATGTCAGTTCAGCCAGTTTCGATTCCACAATCAGCTCCACGACATTCAGAACATTTGAAGAAGTGGACGTGAGCTGCTTAAAACATCGAATTGACGTCGGGCACGGTTCCCGAGACAACTAAAATGAGCTCGGATTGGGCTCAAATCAGACTGGGTGACTCGGAACGGCCCAACGAACCAAAGTCACAGTTATACTATGATGCAAGGCATTTTTCGGCCATCCGGAGTCATTTGGATGGAGTTTTTGGCAATATTCTGTTTTTAGTGGCATTGTCGTGATTTTATAGTTTTAAGTGACAGTTTCGTAATTTACTATTTTCTATTCCTATTAGGGTTAGGGTTTGTTTTGGCTTTAAGAATTGTTTTGCTGGTTTTTTTTTTTCCGGAGTTTTTGATGAAAAAAAAGTTGCCACCTTTTCGGCTTATTCGATTTTTGACTATTTCGAAAATTCGTACTTTGCTTGATTTAATTTTCTTCTTTTAACTATTTGCTCTGAAGTTTGATTAGAGGGAAAATTGAATTAGGTTTCTTTTCTTTTTTCGTTTCTTGTTTTGCACGTTTCTACTACTTTGTCAGGGAAAACCCAATTCTAGGAGGTCACGGTTCATTTCTAGCTATTTAAACAAAAACACTCAGTCAGTCTAAAAAAAAAGGAGAAAAAAACATTCTTGCTCTCTTGAGCACGGTCTTTGCTGGAAAACTTTCCCAGAATACTAGCTTAGGCATTAAAGCTCTTCCCTGTTCGAGAGTCCACTCCGGTGACCTCTCTTTCTTATTTTCTCAGGTTACTGACGATGGAGCTCCATCAGGATCTGTGGGGTGATCAGACCCATCACTTTTGGACCCCATCACATATATTATTAAAAATATAAGTTATACATTCACATTTTAAAAAAAAACCCTTCACTTAGAAGTCACATATTGTGAGGATTGATAACTTCTCGATAAAGATTTGTTCATTGCAAATTTTTATTTTTAGTAATTTATGATTAGTTAACATTTACATGAAGAGTCACATCTTACTTATAAATAGACATATTTTCCAATATCGTAATCATACAAATTCATACTCCCTCTGTCTATAAATGAATGTTTCATATTCCATTTTGGGTTGTCCAGAATTGAATGTTTTTTATGGGGCTCAAAAGTGAACATCAGATCACCCCAAAACCGTGATGATGTTAATCGACTGCAACCTGAGAAGAAAGCAAAGAAGGTCATTGGAGGTGGGAGCTCCGATGCCTAAGTCAGTATTCCGAGAGTAATCAAGTGTAATTAATTCTCAGAGAGACAGTTCACCCTCCTTTGTAGACTGTGTATGATTTGATTATATAAAAGAAAATTAATTACCTCTCCGATTCGGGCTCTGCTATTACGTGACAGTAGGCAATTAGGATAGTTGTGGGATCCTTGAATCCCACCAACTGCTCCTAGAATCGTGGAGTTTCCCATGATTGAGATATCTTGCCATTCAAGTCTCTGTTGAGAGCTGCGAGCTCGGTAACAGACATCTAGACCAATTTTGCGACCTGCCCATGGACATCGAAGGTCTCGACTATCTCTTTTGGAAGGTCTTGCAGAGTGGTAGTGGGCTCATGGGAGATGTTAGGAGTCATACACATCTAGCTGTGGCATGGTAGATGTATGAGACGTGTTGGGAGTTACCCAGCCATGGTTTTAGGTTTGGCAGTATCTCTCTTGAGCTCATTTAGGTGGTCGGTGGTAGTAGGTCACTGCCCACCTATCCTTGTTGACTTCGTGAGTCTGACTTTCAAGTATTGAGGGTTGGAGCCTTAGGCCCATTTGGGTTGACTTTTGTTCGGGTCTTGCTCATTTGTGTTGAATGTCCGGGGAGTACTCGTTTCTCTAATCATTACCCCTCTTTAGGCCCAACGAGCTCAGAGGTCGTAGTGCCTAAATTACCATTTTAAAGTCCTAGCAGTGAATGGGTTCGCCGAGTCCTTGTAATAACTAGCTTTGGGGTACCTTTCCATTCGCGTCTGCAATAGAGAGCTGCAAGCTGGCTTTTAATTCTTCAGCCTCAAGTAGAGTTGCACACACTTGGTCGAGGCATGGAAGGTATATGAGCCGGATTGGGGCTCACTAGGTTGCAGGTCGTGGTCCAGCGAGACCTTTTTTGTACTCAGGTTGTAGGTCCGTGACCTAGGAGGTCGGTGGTAGGAGATCCCTGCCCACCTGTTCCTCGGGACTCGCAGGTATGACTTTCAGGTCATAGGAATTACCATTTCTAAGTCACAAGTTTGACTTTCAGGTATTAGGAGTTACCATCTCTATGTCAGGAGTCTGACTTTCAGGTATTAGGAGTTACTATCTCTAAGTCGGGGGGTCTGACTTTCAGGTATTAGGAAATTACCACTCCAAGTCATGACCCTTGAAAGGTCGAGCTATTTTCTTGTAACTGCTTGCGAGTCTGAAATTCAAGTATTAAGAGCTACCATCTTTAGGTTGCGACTCTTGGAGGGTCATGCCGTTTTCTTGTAACGGCTATGTTTGGAAGAAGACATGTCCCTTCAGTTTTGGAAACCTCGTTGTCGGTTTAAATTTGGAAAGTCATCCCCACTCAGATTTTGGAAGGTTGCGCTGCTTCGGCTTGAAACAAAGAATTGACTTGTTCTAGGTTTACAAGGTTACCGTGTTTCAGATTTTCTTTTTCGAAAATTGACCCATTTCAGTTTCAGGAGGTTAGCCCATTCTGCAGCCTGAGAGACTTCTTATTCCATATAAATTAGGAGTCTTAGAATTTTTAGGATTTACCTAAACTTTCCTGGCAGCTTGTTTGAACTTACAGAGCTTTCTGCCTTAAATTTCTTTTCTTCTTTCTGCTTGAGCATCCGATTACCTAGGGCAACTTCTCTTTTCACCTTCTAGGATTTTACTGAGTGGGTTTTCTTCTATTTTCCTTTGAAAAATTTCATCTTTTCGAGTTTTTCCCCGTAAATTGAGATGTCGACTTCAACATCCTCTGCGTCTAACACCCCTTCCCTCCATCTTGGAGAAACAGCTCCTTCCCATTCTTCTATTGACTTGGAGAATGGGGTTTTCTATTTGCCCCCTGTTTCTGTCAAAGCCCCTTCTATTAGGAGTGAAACCCCTGAGCTTTCTGAAATAGAAACTTATTCTATGCCTTCTGTTCTACGCCCTTCTAATATTTTTAACATCAGTGGGGATTTTGGGGCTGGGGAAAGATGAAATGGTCAGTGCCGTGGAGGATGATCTCCCCCACAATAGGCATGAGGGAAACATAGTCCTTTATCTTTTTAGCCTCAAGGGATTCATCCTCCTTCCTTTCCTTCATCCCTTGTTCCTCAAGATAGCCCACTTTTGGGGCTTTCTCCTAGCTCAGCTTGTTCCAAATTCCTTTCAAATTATGGTTTGTCACTTGTACAAAGTTCCTGTTTCTCTGGAGCCCTTTAGGAGATTTTATAAGCTAGGTGTCTCCTTGGCATCCAAATCTTCCATAGGGTATCTCCAGTTCAACCCTAGGCACAAACTAGTAGGTCCTTTTTAGTCCTCAGTAGGGGAATGGAAAAAATATTTCTTCTTTGCTCGTCTTCCAAGTCGTTTAGTTCGATCTGAACCTTACTCGGATTGGAACCTGAACTGTTCATTCTTTAATGAGCTCCCTGTCTTATCCGGTGACCAAATCGGGCATAGGGACTTCTTACTTGAATTGGCCAAGTCTGATAGAGCTAAGGTTGGATGTACTACCCCAATCTGGCCTGAAACTTTCCTTTGGTCAAGGGAGCTTTGGTGATTTCCTCCTCTGGTAGGAGCTTTTCTGTCTTTAACTGATTTTTGCCTTTATCTGCTTGTGATTTTATATTGATAGTTCTTCTTTTTCTCTGTTTTGGTAGAAATGAGGACCACACCTTGGATTTTTGGTTCTGCACATTCTCAAGCTCCTGCTGTAGGGGCTCAGGACTCTGCTGGTGCCTCTTCTGCTGTAGCCCTGCTGCTAGAATTCCTATTCCCCACGGCAAGGGGAGACAGGTGGTGGCCGAAAGGACCCAGGATGCATCTAAGCGTAGCTCGGGGGCTGTTGGGATGAAGTAATTTGACAGGCCCATCAAGATCCTGTCTACATCCTCTTCACCCTCATCCCAGCCAGTTAAGAGCATTCCTCCTAGCTTAGCTGCTAAGGGGAAGGCTCCCGTGACCTTGGAGTCTAAACCGTATTTCCGGGCTACTCAATAGAGGAGGTCGTAGACGCTTTTAAGAGGTTGGGGGTGCTGCCCTGGCCACTCATTCTACTGAGGAGACCGCAAGATGGGTCACTGATCTAGCTATGGAGGCCTCTGACTCCTTACTCCAATGGCCCCACTCCCAATCCTTTTTGATGGAGTCTGCCCCTTCAGTTGACCAGGAGATTTTCTAGGAACTGACGGATGAGGAGATTGATAGATTTGAAGCCTCCCTTCATACTGCAGTGAGTTCCTGCTACCTTTTGTAAGCTTGCAATTGGTCTTGTCTCATTTTGATTTCAATATTGACCCTTTTTTTCTTTTTCTTTTTGTAGAAACACATCCTCATTGGGAAGCGCTTGAGGGGGTAGGCCAAGAAGGCCAAAGAGGATAGAGAGTTTGACTCTCTTATTTCAGAGTTCCAGGATGCTAAGGCTCGCCTGGAAAATTAGAATGCTGAACTTGCAGTTTCTGCTAGGGAGGCCCACGCCTTTGCTGATATATCTGCTAGACTCCTTTTCGAGTGCAAGAAAGATGTTGATGAAGCTAGAGCCAACGGCCAGTTCATGTCTAAGGTTCTAATGGCGGCTCACAAGAGGATTTCTGAGCTAATTGACTCCGGCACCTAGCAAAAGGGGCACTCTGAAAAGCTTCAATATAAAACTGGAAGAGTTCCAGGGCCTTTGTGATGAAGATGGCAGCCTCTCTTTGAAGAAGCTTGAGTAGGTTCCTGCCTTTCAAGGGTATGTTGAAACTTGATGAAGCCTCAAATGATGGGGCGATACGTTGAGGTGATTGGCGGCCTCAAGAAATCCTACCCCTAGATGGAGACCAACTCTAAATATGATGCTGCACTCTATCATCCAATGTTGCTCACTCCTCCAGAGGATCTGGATCAACCTTCTCAGACTTCTCCAGAGAAGGTTGCTGTTGCTGAGGTCTTGGCTTAGGTTGGCCAAGCCGATAAGGGCCCTGTAGGGAAGGGAAAGGAGCTAGTAGAGGTAGCCCCGAAGGTCGGGGTCACAGAGTGAGAGGTCTAGAATGTCACTCCCCAGGCCATGATATCTCCGGAAGGTATTCCTATGTTTTGCAATGTTGACTCGTTTCGGGAAATTTATCCTCGCCTTATGCATATTTATTTTGGAATAGGTACTTAACCTTTTCCAGGACACTTGTCCATTTCTGATGTAGCCTTTTTATCTGACCACATTTCCTTCTGCTTTGTAGGTCTCCCCTAGGCGGTTCTAGCTCAATCGAGATCCCAGAGGATGAGGATGATGAGGATGGTGTTCCCCTTATCCAAAGGCGGCAGAGAGGCAAACCTGGGAATGCTTTGTAATAGAATTAGGGTCTTTCAGTTCTTTTTCTTTGCTCTAAATATTCGACTCTCTGTGGTTTTTTGTTGAACATTCTCATTTTTGCACTGTACTTGGATGTCCTAGAGGTCTGTTTGTGGCCTCTGCTTTTATGACTGCCTTGTTTTTCTCAAATATCTTGCATTCATATTTGCTAAGTACTCTACACTTCTTTGCTTTTGGCACTTTGAACATAAGGAAAATTGAACTTGAGGAAAATAACACAAAGTGAGGTCCTGATAAGCTTTAAAAAAGGACAAACTTATCTTTTGTTCATGTCTTGCTCAAACTAAACGCTGAGGACCTGAGGTCTACAATGTCTTAGTCAGCTTTGGGCATAAAACTTCTTTAGATTGCAAATGTTCCAAGGTCTCAGGAGTTGTCTTCCTTCGAGATCAGCGAGCTTGTAGCTCTTTGCTTTGTGGACTTCTTGGATTATATAAGGTCCTTCCCAGCTTTCTTGTAGCTTGGTGAATTGACCTTGTTTGCCAACATCTGGCCTTTTGAGGACCATTTCTCCAACTGTGAAATGCCTTGCTTTCAGTCTTTTGTTGAAAAAATTTGTAGCTTGCCTTTTGTTGCTTCTATCAACTTCCATTGCTTTGTTTCTGACCTCTTCGAGGAGGTCAAGGTCTAACCTTCTCTCCCCCTCGTTTAAGACTGGATTATATTCAGTCAGTCTTAGTGACTTCATGCCAACGTCGATTGGCATCACTACGTCTGCACCAAAGCATAAGTTGAACGGTGTTTCCTAGTAGCTTTCAAAGTGTCGTTCTGTATGCACACAGAATGCTTCGAATCTCATTTGGCCAAGCAAGTTTGCGACACTCTTTTTAGAGCTCGGTGAGTCTTTTCTTGAGTCCTCCTAGAATGGTTCTATTTGTGACCTCAACTAGTCCATTAGCTTGGGGGCGAGCTATCGAGGTCAACCTCCACTTGATGTTCAAATTCTCGTAGAATGTTTTGAAGGGGTTGGCAATGAACTATCTTCCATTGTTTGAAATTATAGCTCGGGGGATCTCGAACCTGCACACTATGTTTCCCCAGACAAAAGAATAGACTTTTGGTGATGAGATGGTTGCCATTGGCTTTGCTTCAACCCATCTGGCGAAGTAGTCCATGGCAACGATTAGGAACTAAACAGACCCCACTCCTTTTGGGAAGGCTCTAAGAATGTCAATGCCCTTATTGGCCGCAGATGTGATTTGTTCCCGTGCAACTGGCAACTGGTGCATTTCTGTATGTTATTCTCAATGTCTGAAACCATTGAGGGGCAGTAATACCCTGTTCTTAGTATATTCTTGGCCACGGTCTTTGTTCCTATGTGTGATCCACATATTCCTCCATGTACATTTTCAATGATGTATTGTCCCTCTCTTTGACTTAGACATTTGAGTAGTGGCCAAGTATATGACCTTCTATATACCTTGTCATCTCTTATAGGGACGTAGAGAGGTGACCATTTTCACACTTGGCGAGCTTCTTTTGGGTCCTGTGAGAGGTCGCCATCTTTGAGGAATTTGTAGACTGGATATCTCCAATTGGCCTGATCCTCTATAACCAAGCTCTCATCTTGGTTTATGCTTGGAGAGTACAATTGTTCCACCAGTAGCTCTGCATTAGTCCCAGCTATTTCTCGATAGACTTTGGATAATACATCTACCTCTGTGTTTCATTCTTTGGGTATCTGCTCAACGAGGAAATGCTCAAGCTTGGATGTGATATCCCTTACTTTTTTGTGATATTTGATCTTGTTGTCCTCCTGCGAATCAATTTTATCGTGCAATTTTTGTTGGGATTTATGCCCAAAAAGACTATCATTTTTTGAGAAAAAGTGTAAAAGACCATAATCTTAATAAGTAATTTTAAACATATTAACATAACATGTAATAAGGTCCAAATTGATTTAAATAGGTGATCTGTGTGTTGGGACGTTCAGTATAGTAAGGTACGGATCACCGGAAGTTTAAATCATAAGTAATTAGTTCTTGGCCGATTAATGGAATTTGGCATTCCATTGAACAAAGGTCATAACACATTAGTCTCCTTTAAGTAGGGTGACTTACCTTTAGTCATTGGGTAGTG
>JAOXNR010007879.1:0-33430 GCA_028571225.1 Parsonsia alboflavescens
ACAATTGACTCCTCAAGACATACCCTAAACCAACTCCTAGAACTATAAGAAGCACAAGGAGGCAATAAAAGATCCTCAGCATTTCATCCCTTATCATGTCTTGTTTAATCTCTATAATGTTGAACATCTCATAAACTTTGCCATTTAGATTGTGATTTTCTTGTAGCATTTTTTCAACATTGCAATTCAGATTCTAATTTGCTTGCAACAATTTTTTCAACACTAGCTGTTAACTCTCGTAGAAGGATCTGTGCTTCCTAGTTTGATTCAGTTGGTGGAAGTTCATCATCCCAATAAAAATTCCCACAATTAATCCCATCCTATAAAGAAATGAATCAATAAAATGAAAAAAGTTAATTTCATGTCAGAACTTATTTTAATTCAATAAATGGAAATTCATAGTTCTTCATATATCTTACCTTCTTGTTATTGCACTTCCAATATTTACGGTTCGGATTTTTATCTGAGTGTGATATCCTGTGCCTCATGTATCCTCCACACTCACATTTTCTATTCAAAACAATATTGGATGTGCTAGGTGTTGACATTGAATCTACACAAATGAGAAGGTTAGAGATTGCATGAAAAACATGAAATCCAAATAATACATGATGTATTTGAAGTATTTCAAACTATGAACTGCAGGAAGATGCTGTGAATATACAACTAATTGGCCAAACAAATGAATTTAGCAGGAAACAAACTCTATGTCTCTAGCAATATAGAAACCTGGGGCATAATACTATGATATTCATAATCTGACTCTCAATTTGTTCTATTGGTTACTCAGTTTTAGGACTAAAAGTGTGCTAAAAGTATTGCACAGTTTTCCAAAAATAATAACTCAAGATTTAAACAACTTAAATCTTTCAAAAACAATTACATTAATAATTTTTTTAAGTAATTCATTTATAAAATCATAGAATAAAGATAAAAGACCTAATGGCATAACAATTAAAAAAGCAATTAAATATAAAGCACATGTCCTCTTCTTCCTATACTCAAATGACACAAACAATGTGGAGCTTCTAAATAGAGGATGAGCTCTCATGAGAAACAACCAAATTAGAATTCTTGCAGCTGAAAACTAATAAGAACCCTAAAATGGAAAAGTTTGTATCAACTGAATGCATTCAAATATGAAAAAGTAAACATGAGAACAGATTCATAACAATTTGGGGGCAGAGTGTTAGAGAGTTGGAGATGCAGTGGGATGGAAATGTGCAGTATCGTACTTGCCATTGAAACCAGAGTTGGTGTTAAACTACCCATATAGGTTTGTTTGTCTGGTTCCTCTCCTCCGTCTTATCTTATTACTTGAACAGCCAACTTGGCTAAAAAGTTCATATAGTTCACTTACCTTGCTTTTTTATTTTTTCCATGGTGAAGCACTGACTACCACTTTTGTACCTGGTATGCAATGTTTTCATCATTGTTGCAATTGTATACTGAAATTACTTAGGTCAAGTTGTTGTACTATGTTGAAACTAATGAGGGACAGGCACTAGAGAATTTAATGTTGTTAAAATTTCTCACCTAATATCTCCTTCTCTATGCCCGCAGACTTCTACTTTCTCCACTGGTCAAGGATTTTGTTTCTCATGTCATGCTACCAAAAGAGTATTTTCTTTTTTTGATTTGTTACTTCACAATATGACACTTGAGTTACTGAAATTATGTTAGTGAAATTGATATATAGTCCATTTGTACTATTGATATATCTTTGATCTTTTCATTTACAGTTCATAAATAAGAATATTCAATCTTCTTACAGTGATTTAGACATTAAAAAGCTCTCCAACAATGATCCCAATGAAGCACAACCATGGAGCATTGCAGTATGATCATTGTCACATAAACAAAAATAAGCAATTTAAGTTAACCAACAAGATTAAGTAAAAATAAATTAGAACAAAAGTCCTTTACTCACCAATTTAGACCATGGAACCAATTAGTCACTAATTTAGACCAGCAATGAGGGAAAATATCAAGAAAACAGCCTACTCACATATCAGATTTGCTTTTGACAGCTAATAACTAAGAATACTGACTCTAATAACTCTATTAATCCTATAGATCCTAGAAACCAAGTAGCAATTTTTAAAGAACGAGGTTCTCCCTCAAAAGCAATAGCATGATCCCATGACCATGACCAATACAGGAAAGAAAGAAAAAGCCAAAATAACTCTATTCCGAAATACAATAGAGGCTCATACCATTCAAGAAAACCACACCCATTACCAGCTCTCCTTTGTTCATTGTCGTCAAAAGAAAAACAAAAAGGAGAAAGTATGAATGAAAAAAGAAAAAAGTAGAAGAGCAAGGAAAATTTTTGAAGAATGAAAATATGTCTTACAGGTTTGAGATTCGTCGGCCAATGATGGAGAATACCACTACCGTCAAAATCGAGAACCACTTCAGAGCAAAGGTTGTTTGCTTTGTGGTTTCTTCTTCCGATGAGATGCCTCTGTTGCTTCAAAATCGTTGAGCTAGGGCTTCCGATGTTGCTTCGTCGGTGAATGAAATCACTGAGCTGGGGATTCCATTTCATTCGCTAAGCAGTGGAGTTGGTGATGAGAACGGGACTCTTGGGAAATGGTGAAGAAATGATGCTGTCCGAATTGGGTTGATCATTTTTGTTAAGAAACGAAGTCGCGGAGCTTGTTGCGTTTTGTATGCGTTTCTTAGCAGGGCTGTATAAATATATATATATTGTTTTTAAAAAAAAAGAGTTGACTGTTAACTTTGTTCGTTAGAAACTTAACGAGATCATTCCATAATTTGACCTCCATAACATTTTCCTATACATACAAACATAAGCAGATACATATATATAAATATATATATATTTATATATATATATATATATTTATATGCATATATACATGTATCAAAAAACTTAAATTACTAGTCTACTAACTTATTGTATTTATTATGAACAAAATGTAAATAATACATAAATATAGATGATTTAAAGAAAAAATAATTCGATTGTATTATCAATAATACTAATTTGCATTATAACGACCACTGCCATCTTTAAAAATAATTCATGTAATAATAAATAAAATTCATTAATGAAATGTAGAAGAGTTTGAATGTGATTTTTTATTTTGAACTTATTCTTATATTTGAATGGTTTGTGGTTATGTTATTTAATTTAAATGAGAATGACCATTGAGAAAATTATTATTTTGAGTAGGTTTAATAAAAAAATGTTTTTAATATTGGGTTGGGTAGGGTCAATGTTGGATAATTTGAGATAGAATAGGTCAGATGGGAACCCACAGGCCACATGGCCCAGCACGGGTCAGGGGATGGGTTTGACCATTTAGATTGGTCGTTGGGTGTCAGGCAAGGCGAGTGTAGGGTCCTATAGGACATGGCAAGTCTAGGTTTTCAAATACCTGGCCGGACTTGTCTCATTGCCATTCCTAGTTTGAAACCCTATAAACTCCTGTCGTAAACTCTTATCATAAATTCATAGAGTTTATATACCACTTAAATATATTTATAAATAGTTAGTGTGTCCTAAAAAAGAAATAGTGGTACCAAATTAAGGTTAAAAAAATTACATATTTAGTCTAGTATTAAAAAGTAATTAATACTCTGCTAATAATAACTGTGTATCATAGCTAATATAGTCATGATTTCCAAAAAAGGAAATATATGAAAAATAAAATGAGAATGAAATAGAAAAGTTCTTTTATAGAATTACAGTTTATATATGAATACTTTTCATTATCATGCTTTGATAGAATTGAATGTTCAGATCATCTTTCAAATCCATGGAGATGTCGAGGATTAAGGATAGAACATGAAAGAAGAATTAAAAAGCCGATTAATCATGGATTAAAAGAAAAATTAGAACCCAAAACAATTTACAAGTCACGTGATAGGTCATTTTATGGGTTAGACATAGAAAATAGGTCAAAATTTTATTGTTGATAGTTTAAATAGGACTAATTTTGTTTCAAATAAGTGAACAAATTGATTCGGTAAGCTAGGTCAAATTCGCAGAGCTTAAAAGTCTATTCGAAAATTTTTAAGAATTTTTTGTTTTACTCATGGTCTATTTACTCAATTTTTGAAATAGAATTTTCGTAGAGTTTTGTTTCGAATAGAATTTTTGAATATCAATTTTCATTTTTCAAATTTACTCAGTCCTATCAGGTAAATTCGTAAACTAGTAAGAGTTTATGAAATTATTCCGGAGTTTGAATAGATCGTGTAGGTTCATTTGTGTGGGAAGTCATAATTTTCCCAAACTTATTGCAAACATACTTGATTTCCCCAGCTTGATGTTTGAGTTGTCTTTTGTATTTGCCTCGAAAGAGTTATTTGTAGGAGCCAACCTGACGTGTCGTAATACTAAATTAAAATAATCCATTTTGAGAGACAACTACCCCTTCGTCACTTAATATAAGTCATTTTAACTCATTTTTGTTGTCTCTAATTACAATTTATTATTGTTAATTAATTAGCTTTTGAGAGGATTTTTTTCTATATTACCAATTAATGATATACTCATAAAATGATTCTCAAAATTTTGAAAAGGTGATTAGAGGACATTTTAGGGAAAAACAAATTATTTTAATTTTTGTGAAATGACGCCTAGTGACTTATATTTAGTAAAAGAGGAAATATAAGCATATATGCACCAATTAACCTCCAGAGCCATGTCTATCCAATTATGAGATTTTTATTTTTCATTTTTACTTGCACTCATCCACATCCCCTCCTTTGACCATACCTATACCCCAATCTATTAATCTCAAGACCCATGTCTATCAAAACATGAGATTATGAATGATAAAATAAGCAATGATGAGCTTGTGAAAGTTGCAAAATCTATTTGTATTAAGCCTATTTACATTGGCACTAGTTCTTGCAAAATGGATCTAACTTTAAGTGTTAGGGTAAAAAAAAAGTCAACCCAGTTTTCTAGTTGGACCTAGCCTGACTCAAGCTTGAGTCACTCTGAATTCAAGCCATTTCTAGTGAAGATCGAATCTCATGAATCATTATAATTTAATATTTATATAACACTCCCTCCATCCCTATTTATAATTAATTGACAATCATTTTATCAAAATTAAGGTAATATATTTTTCTTAAAATGTCCATATTTATGATTCTAATCAAACTAATAATAGTAATTGGGAAAAAGAGAAAGAGAGAGTTAGGGTAAAATGGTAAAAAATCAGTAAAATATCTAATAAACTAACAACAATGACTTATAATTAATGATAAGAAAAGTGAATTAAAATCATTTATAGATAAAGATGAAAATATTTTATATAGTTTTATTTAAATTATAAATAGTTACATAAATACTTTTAATAATAAAAAATATATATTAAAAATACTATCCATTCAATATAAATATATATATATATATTTATATATATATAATATAGGTTAAAAATTAAAAATAAAATTTTCAAGTTGAGTCGAGCGGAGCTCAAACCTCAACCTAACTTGCTCGAGCTCAATTCTTTTAGTTAAACTTAGGTCATTTTATGGGTTAGGCATAGAAAATAGGTTAAAATTTTATTGTCTATAGTTTAAATAGGACTAATTTTGTTTCAAATAAGTGAACGAATTGATTCGGTAAGCTAGGTCAATTGGTAGAGTTTAAAAAGTCTATTTGAGTGTTTATAACAATTTTCAATTTTACTCAGGGTCTACTTACCCAATTTTTTAAATAGGATTTTCATAGAATTTTGTTTCAAATAGAATTTTCAAAAATTAATTTTCATTTTTTGAATTAACTCAGTCTTATCAGGTAAATTCGTAAACTAGTAAGAGTTTAAGAAATTAATCCAGAGTTTGACAACCATGGCATGATGGATATAGATTGTGCAGGTTCGTCTCTGTGGGGAGTCATAATTTTCCCAAACTTTTTGCAAACATACTTGATTTCTCTCCATTGAGAGACTCCGCAAATTGGGCCTAGTGGATTCAATGAACTTGGGCTAACCTCAGTCAGCTTGGTGTTTGAGTTGTCTTTTGTATCTGCCTTGAAAGAGTTAATTGTATGAGTCAACTAAACGTCGTAATACTAAATTAAAGAAAATAAATAATCAATTTTGAGAGACAACTACTCCCCCTGTCAATTAATATAAAATTATTTTAATTAACTTTTCTTATTATTAATTATAAATTATTATTGTTATGATTAGTTAATTAGCTTTTTTGGTATGTTTTTTCTATAGCATCCCTTTAATGATATACTTATGAAATAGTACTAAAAATTTTGAAAAGGTGATTAGAAGACATTTTAGGGAAAAAAAAATAATCTTAATTTTTACAAAAACTTATATTTAATGATGGATTGAGTATTAGCATATTTGCACCAATTAACCTCTAGAGCTACGTCTATCCAATTATAAGATTTTTATTTTTTATTTTTACTTGCACTTGCATTCACATCTCCTCCTCTAATCCTCCCTATACCCCCTATCTGTTAATCTTGAGACCCACATCTGTCGAAATATGAGATTGCGAACGAGAAAATAAGCAATGACGAGTTTGTGAAAGTTGCAAATTCTAATTGTATTAAGCCTATTTTCATTGGCATTAATCCTTGTAAAATGGATCTAACTTTAAGTGTAAGGGTGCAAGAGAGTCAACTCAATTTTCTAGTTGGACCTTGCTCGACTCAAGCTTGAATCACTCTGAGCTCAAGCCATTTCCAGTGAAGATCGAAGCTCATGAGTCATTTGAATTTATTTATATAATATTTCCTCCATCCCTATTTACAAGTCATTGACAATCATTTTATCAAAATTAAGGTAATAAATTTTACCTAAAGTTCTCCTATAAAAATAAAAAATTTCAAGTTGAGTCGAGTCAAGCTCAAGCTTCGACGTAACTTGAGCTCGAGCTCAATTCTTTTAGTTAAACTTGATTGACACCTATTTAAGTAAAATGATTGAGATGCATGTAGAAGCTTAAGGGACATCACTCGTAAATAAGAAGAAGAAGAAAACGCAATTCAGCATTTTGCAGTAATGAGGTCTTCTGTGCTTAAGGAAACGTAGAAAGACTTCCATTTTGCATAATAAAGAGCTGACATATTCAATTAACTCCCAGCTACCCTAATAAAGGACCTAGCAAATGTTGTCAATTAAATTTTGTATCAGATATGTTTATACTTTATATGGAGTGTACAATTAAATCTATAACAGTTAAAATTAATAGTCAATTATTTTTTAAAATTTTTTCATTTTAAAATTTATTTATTTTTTTAAACTAGAGGTGTCGATCAGTTTACCTGCATATCAATTATTTTGCTAGAAATTGCAACACTCTAAGGTTAGAATATGCAATCAGACCTAATTGAATTCATGACCTGCATGACATATGTAGGTAGTTAACTAACATATGTACTCGATTTGTAAGAGTTCCTTCTGGGACATTTCAGTGGGTGGAGTGACAAGTATGGAGACCAAAGGTCCCGAGTTTGAACCAACACCTTCCCGTGTTGAGCCATGTGTGCATCCATAAATAGCAATAGCGACTGTGAACTCGAAAAAAAAAAAAATGTACTCGGTAAGAAAATATCAATTATTATATCAAATAATAATCTTTTTGAAGTAAACCATCTCCAACATAAACCTTATTTAAAAGGGGACAAAGATTATTATTATTATTATGTTTTTAGTTTCTTCCTTAGACAATATTACAATATTAATATTTAAATTCAAACACAACATTTTAGTAGCAGTAGTTAAGCTGTAACTTCAAACTATCTCCTCACTCAAAGCAGTATAAGAAAAATAAAAGACAGCATCATAAGGAGATTTTAGATATGTAACTATCTATATAATAACCTGTCTCCAACTCATACAAAAAAAAAAAAAAAAAAAAAGAAAAGAAAAGGGCCAAAGGCTAAAACGTGCACTCTTTAATTATATATAAAGAAAACGACTCAAAACTACTTTGAAAATTGGTCTCTGTATATCCTCAACCAATCATTTATTTCGGTGAGGTTGAACTTTCAATTATTAAAGGAACTGAGCATGATCTTTGAAGAGAGTCCCTCAGGATGGAATGAACAAGCACCTTAGCCTCTTCTTATATATAGCACAAGCAGTTCGTGCCGTTTTCATCACTAGTCAAGGCAAAAACAAAAAGAAACGTTAATGGATCGGTTCGCTTCAGAAAATTTGGCCTTCCGGTTTGGTTTGTTCCTATTGCTCACTTCCTTGTGTTATCTTGAGGGTGTTTTCTCTTCTCCTCAAGAAGCAGCAGCTCTTTTCAATTGGAAAGCCAGTTTTGCAAACCAAAACAATCCCTTCCTCTCTTCCTGGAACCTTCAATTCCTCAATGGCACCAATTCTACTAGAACAACTAGAACCAGCCCATGTACTTGGTTTGGTGTTTCATGCAATATTGGTGGAAGTGTTCAGGGGTTGAACCTCAGCGATTCTAATATTCATGGAACACTCCACAAATTTCCCTTATCATAGCTTCGAAATCTTGAATATCTGGATTTGAGTTCGAATAAGTTTGTTGGTGTATTGCCACCACAGGTAGGTAATCTCATCAAATTTCTATTTTGTACCTATATAATAATAAAGTTTCTGGTTTGATTCCTAAAGAATTAGGCAATTTGACACTCCTAGATGATCTTGACTTCAGCAATAATCAACTTTCTGGTTCAATTTTGAAAGAGTTGGGGAGTCTAAATCTTCTCAAAACTCTTTACTTAGATTGGAATCAACTTTCTGGTCCAATTCCAAAAGAGTTGAGTAATTTGAAAAATTTGACTACCTTGTGGTTATTCAGTAATAAACTTTCTGGTTCTATTCCTAAAGAATTGGGCAATTTGACACTCTTAAACGATCTTGAATTAGGCACGAATCAACTTTCTGGTTTAATTCCAACAGAGTTAGGTAATTTGAGAAATTTGGCTACTTTATATTTGTCTACTAATCAACTTTTCGGTTCCATTCCTAAAGAATTGGGCAATTTGACACTCCTAAATGATCTTGAGTTAAGCATTAATCAACTTTCTGGTTCAATTCCAAAAGAGTTAGGTAATTTGAAAAATTTGACTACTTTATATTTGCATACTAATCAGCTTTTAGGTTTCATTCCTAAAGAATTGGGCAATTTGACACTCCTAAACGATCTTGAATTAAGCACAAATCAACTTTCTGGTTCAATTCCAAAAGAGTTGGGTAATTTGAAAATTTTGACTACTTTATATTTTAATACTAATCAACTTTCTGGTTCCATCCCTAAAGAATTGAGCAATTTGTCACTCATAAACGATCTTGAATTAGATTATAATCAACTTTCTGGTTCCATTCCCAAGGAATTGGGAAATTTAATACTCCTAAACAGTCTTGCATTAAGCGCAAATCAATTTTCTGGTTCCATTCCTAAAGAATTGGGCAATTTGAAACTCCTAAGCTATCTTAAATTAGATTATAATCAACTTAGTGGTCCGATACCTAGATCACTAAGTAATTTGACTAACTTAACTGCTTTATACTTAATTTCTAATGAACTTTCTGGTGCCATTCCCATTTCATCTGCTGTTTTGATCGAATTTGAAATCACTGGCAACCAATTCCATGGCCCATTACCCAAAAAACTCTGCCAAAATGGAAGGCTTGAATATTTCACGGTGAACAATAATAAATTGGTAGGAAAAATTCCAAGAAGTTTGAAGAATTGTTTGAGGTTGTTCAGAGCTCGATTCGAAGACAATCAGCTTACAGGAAATTTGTCAGAAATGTTCGGGGTCTATCCAAACTTGGATTACATGGGGCTTAGCAACAATAAATTCTATGGTGAACTTTCTAGTAATTGGGGAAAATGCAAAAACTTGACAACACTTTTGATTGCTAATAACTATATCACAGGTCCCATACCTCCTGAACTTGGAGATTCAACTCGATTGGAAGTGCTTGATCTTTCTTCGAATCAGCTAGTAGGGGAGATGCCCAAAGAATTTGGAAAACTGATTTCTATTATAAAACTAGATTTGAGGGAGAACCAAATTTCAGGTGGTATCCCTCGTGAATTGGGATTTCTGAAAAGCTACTCTATCTTGACCTTTCTTCAAACTCCTTGCAAGGGTCTGTGCCAGATAATTTGGGTGATTGTCGTCAACTTTATTACTTGAACTTGAGTTATAACCTTCTAAGCCAGAAGATTCCAAGTCAATTGGCTACCTTAGTCAATCTTAATCAATTGGATTTGAGTAAAAATTTCTTTGAAGGAGAAATACCATCTGAATTAAGTCGTTTGGAAGTTCTGTTATTGCTAAATCTCTCTCACAACAACCTTATTGGGCTGATTCCGAAAGCTTTGGACGGATTGCCAGCCTCATTGCTTATTGACTTGTCTTTTAATCATTTGGAAGGTCCAGTTCCTCTTGGTGGCCCATTTATAAATATTACGCTTGAACAATTGCAAGGGAATAATGGTTTGTGTGGCAATATTTCTGGGTTACCACCTTGCCCAAGTCCTTCTTCCATGGGAAAACATGGAAAAGCAAAATGGCAGAAACTTGTTTTGATGATTTTACTCCCACTTTTAGGAGTAATAGTGCTTTTTTGTGCTATTTTAGGACTCCTCATTTCATGCTATCGAAGGAAATCAAACCAAAATATTGTTGGTGTGGAGGAGGATTTAAATTTATTTTCCATATGCACATTTGATGGCAAAGAATTGTATAAAAAAGTGTTAGAAGCCACAGAGGAGTTTAGTGAATCATTTTGCATAGGAGAAGGAGGTTATGGAAAGGTTTTCAAAGCAGAACTCTCACCAGACAAGGTAGTTGCAGTTAAAAAGCTTCATTCATCTTTTGAGGCAGAAGATCACAATGGGTTCTTGAACGAGATAAGGGCCTTGACAATGATCAAGCACCGAAACATAGTAAAACTTGTTTTTTGCTCCAGGGCTCATCTCTCATTTTTGGTATATGATTACCTTGAACGTGGTAACCTAAACAAACTTTTGAATAGGGAAGAAGAAGCAACGAGATTGGATTGGCTAAAGAGAGTGAATTTAATTAGAGGCATTTCACATGCTCTGGCTTACATGCATCATGATTGTTCTCCACCTATTGTTCATCGAGACATTTCAAGCAACAATATTTTACTTGATTTGAAATATGAGGCCCATATTTCAGATTTTGGGTCTGCAAAACTCCTCAAGATTGACTCTTCCACCCAAAGTGCAGTGGTGGGCACATACGGATACATTGCACCAGGTAATTATTACTACAAGTTCACTTTATCAAAAGTCATGTATATATACCTAAACCTTATATGAAATACAATTATATTTTTTCTCTTGCAGAGCTTTCCTACACCACAAGAGTAACTGAAAAGTGTGACGTGTATAGTTTTGGAGTATTAGCATTGGAAGTAATCAAAGGAAAGCATCCTGGAGACTACATCACCCATCTAGCATCTCAGATAACTGAAAACCTACAATTGAAGGAGTTGCTTGATCCAAGACTTTTGTATCCCACTCCACAGATTGAAAATATTCTAAAATTCATTGTTAAACTTGCCTGTGCTTGCCTCAATTCAGATTCTCAGTCTAGACCAACAATGCGGATTGTTTCTAACATGTTATCAACTGACACTCTTTTTCAGCAATATCATGGTAAGTGATAATAAGCTTTTGTATGTTATGATTGTTTTAGCTCGAGCTTTCTTTGACCAAGTTCTAATTATTTTTTCTATTTATTTGAAGGAACATCTTTCTTCATAAAAGAAGAGAACGACAAACGGAATCCGTAAGAAGAGTCAACTTTAAAGAATTTTCAAAGATTGTCATTTGTATTTTATCCTAGGTTGTAATTAATGAATTAATTTCTTGTGAGAATGTTTATGATGTTTTATGTCACTTTTTTGTATTTCTTTCCTTAGGAGTATCTGTTTTTGTTATTTTTAATATCATATGAAAATGATATATTTTTTCTTCCATTTTGTACACATTAGTTGTTTAATTTTTGCTACTTTTAATTGTATAAAGACCTGCTAGTTTCATGTTTATTTCACAATTAAAAATAAAGGTGGAACCATCAATTAGACCATTGAAGTTGTACTAGGGATGTAAATGAGCAGAACTGAGCCCGAATCTACTAGGCTTGGGCTCGGTTAGTGAAAGAATAAAGAAGGTTCAGCTCGAGCTCGTTTAAAAATATCTAAAATTCTAGTTAAAGGTCGGCTCGTGGCTCTTTTAAGCTTTTTTAAAAAAAACTATTTAACTTAAATTTTATAATAATAATATTTAAAACCCAAAATGGAATTATACAATACATTTAAAATAATCAAATGGAGTTATACAATATATTTGAACTAATCAAATGAAATTATACGATACATTCAAATATATAAGGTACCAAGGTTGAAAAATCCATATTGTTTACATCATCACAGTTCAAGAAAACAAGTCCCGCTAGAACTTGCTGTGAACTAGTTCATTTACTGCATTTGCAAGATTGTTCTCTTTTTGAATGCTCTGAACCCATTTTACATCGACATGGATTCTCGCTATATTTGTCTCAAGGTCCTAGTAATAAATGGCTTCATGCAACTTGCATAAAATGCCTCTACTTCTTTTGCCTTTTCATAAGAAGAGAACTAGAAAGGCAAGGAGAACAGATAGGTATGGAAAAATGCTGCTATTTTTCCTTCAAGAATCAAGAATTACAAAATAGAAAGTATAAGGAGTTGGGTACTCACTGGTGAGACGATTGAACTGATGAAACGAGTAACCAAGAATCCAGGACCATAAGTTTTGCAGATATGATCCCTGCTATCTTGTGAACCAACATTAATCACACAAAAAGAATTAGCAGAAACCATTTTGCCACTTTTGGACTCGATAAGTGAGAAACTGATGAGTAACGAGGGAACAAATAATCCAATAACTGGATATAGACAGTAAAAAAATAGGAGTAGGGAAGACTGTCATTATCATTTGGGACACATATCATGTTTCTCTAATACTACCACTTTCAGCTTCTGAAACATTCAAAAACTGATGATCCCAGTAGCCTAGGCATGACTGTTTGCAAGATTATGTACACAAATAGCTTACAGAGACAACTTTAAATAACTAAATCTATCCTAGCTGATTTTCTCCAGTATAATGAGATGGTTACACAATCTTAAAATTTGCTTCACATTTCTCAACAATCAAAGCACAGTTAGATATGAAAAGTTGATGCACTCACCTGCTACCCTTTCCAAGAAATTTCTTGTCCTTCTAGACTAATAGCAAGTCCATGAGTAGCATCTTGACTTCGAATCTGGATTTTAAAAATCAAAAGAGGTCATGTAATGAGAAAGAAAAATCAACACACCTTGACATTTCTAGACTAAAAATGTACCCAGATATTCCAATAACCTGTGAACACATACCTCAGGACATAACAAGAAATTGAGAACTTCAAGAATGATTTCAGGATCCTTACAAGAACTCAACGAGCCTATAAAAGAGAACAATCAGTATAATTTTTGCAAAATTAATTCTTTTTTCTCTTTTTCTTTTTCGCATCACTTGAAACATCAATTCACCTAATATACGCATCTTCTCCTGGCTGAGCTCGCTCTCTCTATAAACTCTCAAAAGAGAGTCATACCCTGACCTGTTTGATTTATTCATATCCGACATAACGACAATATACACAGCCTGCAATGGAAACAGTTAAGGGATCCATGATATACATTGATGGGTGAATGTAGTTGGAAACAGTATAATGTATCTTATGCTTTCATACCCTTCTCAAATTCGGGGATAGAACAAATGCTTCTCTATCATCCAAGTATATGTGGAAGCACCTAATGGCTTCTTTTTTTGTTGCATCATGTCCAAAGAGAGCCAATGCAGTCAAGAGTTCCCCTCTCGACATGGCATCTAGGTGGCTCTCACCTAGCTTGGGGTCGAAGCCTAGTCTCTTGTGAAAAATTTCCATTTGGAAATAAAAGTGTGTTATATTGTTTACATTGAATTCCATTATTAGACACCAAGCAGGCTTCCCAAAAAAGGTTTATCATTGTAACAAACAAACAAAACACTCATAATAATATAAAATCAGGAAACAAAAACTGAAAAAGATCACACAGAAAAATCCAAAATGCAAAATCATAATAATCGGCTACACACAGAAATCATAAAATCATAATAATCGACTACACACAGAAATCATAAAATCATAATAATCGACTACACACAAATAAAGATGCAAAATGCAAACAAACACATCACACAGAAAAACCCAAAATGTGTATCTTTACTGCTATAAAATTGATGATGAGTTGGGTTCCGACGCGACGGCAGTGGCGAGATGCTGGGTTCTGTTCCGGCGGCGGCGGCCACGACGACAAGATGAAGGTTGGGCGGAGAAGTAGTCGGCAGACAGAAGGAAGGAAGAAGAGAAGAAGAGGGGGAAAGGAAGGAAGAAGAAGAGGGAAGGAAAGGATGCGATGCTGGAGCCTGGACTGAAGAAGAAGGAAAGGAAAGGGAGAAGAAGAAGACTGAAGTTGAATCGAAGGACTGAAGGAAGAAGGAAAGGAGGCGGCTGCTCTAGGAAAGAAATTGGGAACAAGGGTTTTTTTTTGGGAGAGAAAAGAGGGATCCAAGAAAAATTAGGATAAAATAAAATATGTTTAAATAAAAATTTATATAATAAAAATATTATATTATATAATATATAAATAAATTATTATTATATATATTAAAAGCTCTTTTAGGCTCCCCATTTAAGATGAGCCAAATTCGAACTTTTATCGAGCCAAGCACTTATCGTTCCCGCATAGTCTCGTCTCATTTACATCCCTAAGTTGTACATTTTTTTTTAAAAAAAAAGTTTGACAGTTTAACTTTAAAATGGGTCAATTTGTCCATAATTTTGTGAATTTTTAACAATTTAACTTTTTGAGTTTGTCAATTTAGCCATTTAACTTTGTGAAAAGTTTCAAAGAATTTAACTTTATAATGGTCAATTTGTCAAATTCACAAAATTGGCTGGTCAAGTTGACATGTTTGAAAGTTAAATAGTCCAACTGGAAAAGAAAAAAAACAAAAACATATATCACATTAGTGGTTATGCCATTACAGACAAGTTTGAACTCCATCAACTTAAAGTTTAATTACAAGAAGTCTTCAAAACAAAGATACATCCGGTCATGTGGAAAATAATGTGAAACGGGTTGAGAACTTGGTAACGTCTCTGGAGGAAGTTTACATGGTGGATAGTACGAAAGAGAACCAAGAGAAACTACACCAAGCATGAGCCGATTTGGTTTTTCACCTAAAAAGTCAAAAGATTTTTTGGTGACAAAAGTCCAAAATAAAATTGCTGAAGGAAGGGGAGGGAAATACATAATATATCTCGAGATATTGGCATACAAGAAAGGATGTCCTACAGATTCATAAAATCTAAGATACAGAAGGTCATTGGCTAATTGAAGTTCATGACATTGAAAGGGAAACAGTGGCATTTTATTCGTTGGTGTTAGTAGAAGATTCGGGCTGTCAGAGATAGCGAATAGCTTCACAGCAGCCATACTGACAACAATCAACTCAGCCAAGAATAGAGAGCTATCGACACTCCCAGATTTGGAAGAAGTGAGGGCAGCGGTGTTTGGCTTGGATAGAGAAAGTGCCTCAGGTGTGGATGGCTTTCCGGGCAAGTTCTATACAACATTTTGGAACTTGATATAGCTGGTAATGTTGCAAGTAGTGAGGGATTTTTGGCCAGGAGTGCAGATGCCTCAACTCAAATTATACTAATCTCAAAGGTCGACAATCCAGTAACATTTGCAGACTTCCGGCCAATTAGTCTCTGCAATTTTTAATCCAAGGTAATTGGGAAGGTTATTTCTTTATGCCTTGCTAAGTTACTTCTAGCTTGGATTTGTCTAAATCAAGGGGGCTTTGTGAAAGGTCAAAATATCTTGGAAAATATTATCTTAGCTTTTGAATTGATGAACTCTCTGAACAAGAAATGCATTGGGGGGAACATGATTTTAAAGTTAGATATGTTAAAGGCTTTCGATAGAGTGAAGTGGTCTTTTCTTTTGGAGGTGTTGAGCAAGTTTCGCTTCGGAAACAACTTCTTGAACCTCATATACACAACTGCTTGACCTTCAACAAATTCTCTATCACTATCAACGGGAAATTGTGTGGTTTTTTCCCTTCTTCGAGAGGTGTTCGGCAACAAGACCCTTTATCTCGCACTTTGTTTATACTAGTAGCGGAAGTGTTGTCAAGGGGACTAAATAACCTCTTGTATGAAGATGAAATATGGGATTTTATCACAGAGCATATTAGTCTTCCTATCTCCCATTTAAGTTTTGCAGATGGCATTATAAACTTCACAATGGAGCTGAAACAATTGCTACAGAGGTTGATATAATTCTTTGAGTTTTATCAAGATTGCTTAGGCCAAAAAGTGAGCTTCCACAAGAGTTCCATGTATCTACCTTCACACATCTCTCAACAAAGGCGAGCTATACTGAAAGAGATCACAAGGTGCACCAAACAGCGCTTACCAATGATTTACCTAGGCTATCCAGTTTTTCCAGGAAGGTCCAAGATTTCATATTATGAACCTGTCGTTGACAAGGTTAAGATGCGCATCAATGGATGGCAGAGGAAGTGCCTATCTCCAGGAGGCAGATTAATTCTCATTAAGCTTGTGCTCTCGGCCATGGCAATCTACCTATTGGCATTCATGAATCCTCTGCAGCAAATCATTCGGGAACTTGAGCTATAGTTTTCTCAGTTCTTCCGGGGCAATTTGGACTATGGCAGAAAGAGGCACTGGTGTGAGTGGGATAAAATCACTCGGCCATATGACAAAGGAGGGCTTGAGGTGAGAGTGCTAAACAGAACAGTCCAAGCTTTCAACATCAAGCTATGGTGGAAGTTTCAGACATCTGATTAGCTGTGGGTTTGCTACCTAAAAATGAATTAAGGATATCAGCTAGGCAAGGCAATAATTGAGCAATTCATCATTCTCGACAACGTTCAAGGAGCTGAAGTTTACACTTGGTGTCTATGCTCAAATGGTTTATTCAACACTTCAGAATGTATCACAGCTTTGGAAGAGGAAGAACTGGGGGATTTCATAGCAGAACATTTTTTCCACTCAAAGATTCCATTATCATGGTCTATCTTCATGTGGAAACTGAGCAACAACTTCTTGGCCACTGATGATATACGTTGTCATCTTGGTTTCCAACTTGCATTGAGATGCCATTATGAAAGATCGGGAGAAACCATATCACACCTTTTCGATAGCTATCCAATAATAGCACAAGTATGGACACACTTCAATCAAGTATTTGGAATTGACAGAAGATAATTAGAGCCGTTGGAACATCTGCAAAACTGGCTGTTGCAAACATAAAGGCTGGGGTTGCTGTCAACACTTCTTCCGGTACTCATTTGCCATGAAGTTTGGGTGGCACGTTGTGCGTCTTTACACTCAGAAGAAACCAGCAGTAGCAGGAAGACAATCGACAAGATTAATTGGCAGCTACATCACATTAAAAGGCATATCCTTTGCCCATCTTAGATAGTCTATTTCATGAGCTCCTATTTTCGATTTATTTACAACAATTATTGTATGGAACTTTCGCCCTTCTCATTTTCAAATAAAAAAACAGGTAGGGGTCTGCCAACCCCCCCTCCCCCCTGTCTTTAGAATGTTTTATTAGAAAAAAAAAAAATTACTTGCTGGTTTCATCCCAAAAGAGTAGGGTAATTTGACACTCCTAGACGATCTTGAATTAGATAGTAACAGCCTTGTTGGTACCATACCAAAAGAATTAGGGAATCTGAAGCTTCTTAACATTCTTGAATTAGAAATGAATAAAATTTCTAGTTCAATTCCAAAAGAGTTGGGTGGTATGAACAATTTGAATTCTTTGCTACTTTACAATAATACATTTTCTGGATTCACTCCTAAAGAATTGGGAAACATGACCCTGCTCAATGATCTTGTACTAAATGGAAATCAACTTTATGGTTTTATAACAAAAGAGTTAGGAAATTTGACACAATTGACTTCTTTGAAACTTTCTCACAGTCAACTTTTTGGCCCCATCCCAGAAGAATTGGGTAATCTCAAGCTCCTTACTATTCTTCATTTAGATTATAATCACCTCAATGGTATGATACCTTGATCACTAAGTAATTTTACTCATTTAACTTGTTTATACCTAACTGCTAATGAACTTTCTAGTGTCATTCCCACTTCACTACTGTTTTGACCTTATTTGAAATCTCTAGAAACCAATTGCGTGGCCAGTCACCAAAACATCTATGCCAAAATGGAAGGCTTGACATTTCACAGTGGATGATAATAAAATAGTCGGATAAATTCTGAAAGGTTTGAAGAATTGTTCGAGTTTATTCAGATCTCGATTTCAAAACAACCGGCTTACAGGAAAATTATCTAAGATTTCCAGTGTCTATCTAAACTTGGACTACATGGGGCTTAGCAACAATAAATTTTGCAGTGAAATCCCTAGCAGTTGGGGCAAATGCAAAAGCCTAACAACACTTTTGATTGCTAGTAACCACATCATTAGTCCTATACCCCCAGAAATTGGACACTCAATTAGTTTTGAATTTCGTAATCTATCTTCAAATTAGTTAGTAGGGGAGATGCCCAAGGAATTTGGGAAATTGAGTTCTATGATTAAACTGAATTTGAGAGAGAACCGATTATCGGGTGGTATACCTCCTGAATTATTACTTATGAAAAGGCTCCTCTATCTTGACCTTTCCTCCAACTTTCTAAATGGGTAAGTGCAAATAAATTTGGGAGACTGTAGACAACTTTATTACTTGAATTTGAGCTACAACTTTCTGAGAAAAAAATTCCACCTTCATTGGCCACTTTTATCAACCTTAATCAACTAGATTTGAGTCACAATTTCTTCGAAGGAGAAATACCACCTGAATTAAGAGGTATGCAGGTCCTTGATTGCTAAATCTCTAACTCAACAACCTCACTGACCTCCTTCTGAAAGTTTTTGGGGAATCCAATCTCATCGCAAATTGACCTTTCTTTCAATAATTTGGAAGGTCCTCTTCCTCGAGATGGACCATTTGTGAATATCACATTTAAGCATATAAAGGGGAACAAGGATTGTGTGGGAATATTTCAGGGTTAAGGCCATGTCCAAGCCCTTGTTCAATAGGAAAACATGCTAAAATTAGAGGGCATAAACTTCTTCTCATTTTTTTACTCCCATTTCTTTTTGCATTTCTACTTATTTGTGCTTTTTTAGGAATTTTTTCCAAATCATACCATCATAGGAAAATAAAAAGAAATACCACAAAGCATGGAAATTCAAATGGCGAGGATAGAAATTCATTTTCAATATGCACATTTGATGTGAAAGATTTGTATAGAAAGTTGTTAGAAGCCATAGAGGAGTTTAATGCACTGTTCTGTATAGGAGAAGGTGGTTATGGGAAGGTTTTCAAAGCAGAACTCTCATCGAACAATGTAGTTGCAATTAAAAATCTTCATTTTTCTTTTGAAGCGGAAGCTCAGAGTGGGTTCTTGAATGAGATAAAGGCCTTGACAATGATAGAACATAGAATCATTGTGAAACTTCTTGGTTTCTGCTCTAGTGCCCAACATTCATTTTTGGTCTATGATTACCTGGAAAGAGGTAGCTTAGGTAAAATTTTGAGTGTTGACGAAAAAGCTAAAAGATTAGATTGGGTAAAAAGAGTGAATATCATTAAAGGCATTTCACATGCTTTGGCTTACATGCATCATGATCGTTCTCCACCAATTGTTCACCGAGACATTTTGATCAACGATATATTGCTTGATTTGGAATATGAGGGGCACATTTCAGATTTTGGGATAGCAAAACTCCTTAATATAAACTCTTCCACCCAAAATGTAGTGGTGGGTACATACGGATACATTGTGCCAGGTAAGTCATAATCTACAAGCTTCATGTTGTATGAATTCAAGTTTATATAGGTACATAAACCATACATGAATTAATACACGTATATCTTATTTGTCTTTAGAGCTTGCCTGCACCACAAGAGTAACTGAAAAGTGTGATGTGTATAGTTTTGGAGTATTAGCATTGGAACTAATGAAAGGCAAGCATCCTAAACAGTACTGCATCACCCATCTAGCATCTCGTACAACTGAAAACCTACAATTGGTGGAGTTGCTTGATCCAGGGCTTTTGTATCCCAGTACAGAAGTTGAAAATGTATTGAAATCCATTGTTAAATTTGCTTGTGCATGCCTCAATGCAGATTCCCAATCTAGACCAACAATGCGCATCGTTTCTAATATGTTATCAATTGACACTATGTCTCACCAATAGGCTTATATATATTATCGATGTTATCTCACTGTTTTAGCAGGTGCTTTCTTTGACCACTTTCTGATTATTTCTTCCATTTATATGTAGAATCAGCAAGAAAAGTCAGAACCTTAAAGAATATTCACAAATTTTCATTTGTTTCTCCTCCTAAGTAGTAATTAAAGAATCAATTTCTTGTGAGAATGTTTATTGATGTTATATGTGACTTTTCTTGTACTTCTTGACTTTCATATTTGCTACTTTTATAATCATATGAAAATGTATATATTTTTTCTTCCATTATGAAATCAGTTGGATTCAGATGTTATCTTAGAATTGAATCTTGCCTGCAAAGAACTAAAATGGATAGTCTCTCTAGGAATATGCTTTGAAACTCAAGTTAAAAGAATATTTTAATGAGGGTCCGTACTTGAAGAAGAAGATAGCTGGAGTTGTGTATAAAGACTTACCTTCCCTCTGGCATGGGAACCTCTATTTATAGGAGTCAGTGTGAGTGATCAAGTTCAGAGCCAGGCTCGGAGGTTATGAGGGGCACTACTCAAATTTTCTTTCAGAAAAATTATGCTATCCAAGTTTATATGCATTCGAGGTTGTTTTGAACTATTTTGTGTATAATAAAAAATTATTTTTGAGAGAGTTTTTTTTTTTTTTTACCAAAAATTCATCCACATCCTACCAAATAAAAGAGAATTCTTTATTCCGATGCATAAAAAAAATCAATAAAGAAAATCACAAAAATTTTAATTCTTAACAATTTATAACATTGAAATTGATCAAATATTTGCTAATCTTGAGTTATTGTATGCTATTGATTATGAGATTGATGAGAAAGAATACAACTATTTTAGAGTAGTGTTAGGAATATATAATTATATGAAGTTTTTTGGTTAAATATAAGAGTTTTGATTAAAAATTTAGAAACTAAAATTAATATAGAAAGTTTTTTTTAAGAGATTTATTTTTATAAGGAAGTCTTTTATACTATTTCCAAAAAATATGTACGAAAGAATTTTTTAGGATGAGAAAAACACATTATATAAAAGATACACTTAAAATTATAGTTAAAAAAAAAATGACCACCCTCAAGAGTGCCCACGTCTGTCCATGGTCAAGTTAACATGTCCAAAAGTTATATAGTCCAACTGAAACAAATAAATAAATAAATTTATTTATATTTTTATATGGTTATAGTTATGCCATTAGAAAAAAGTTTGAACTCTGTCAACAAACAGGTTAATTACAAGAACTCTTCAAATCACAACTTCATTTACCCACCCTCTTTCATTTTCTAAGAATTGGATGGAAAAAGAATGGGGGAAAAAAAATTAAAAGACAAAAATATCACTGGGTTTAGTAATTGAAGGTAAATTTATTGTACAGATATTTTCTGCAAACCAACCCTAAGTTTTCTGATTATTGTTGCTACCTTAATGGGGAGTTAAGTTGGTTGGAATGGATTAATTGACAAGGCATAGAATTGATAGTAAATGGAATACATACGGAATAAAATTGAGATTTTGATAACCTATTTATGTTTGGTTGGATGGAATAGAAAAATTTTAATTTTTGGATTTATAATTTTTACATGTTGTTCACTTAATAGAAAAATGACTAATGAGTAAAAAGTTAAATATTCTTTTCATTTTATTATCAGATTTATATTGTTTTCACAAAAATTTAAAATTTGAAGAATATTCATATTAAAATAATAATAATAAATTCAAGATTCATTTTTTAAAAAAGTATTATACAATAATTTTAATAAATAGTACAGAATGAAGAAAATTGTTTAACATATATATGTATATAAAATAATAAAAAATATATACATTAATGAGATTTGTTAGACAAGAAGTAAGACATTTTTTGTTTCTAGTTCTTGATTTATGGATGCGCTCTCTGTGAACCTGGCCCATGATCCTAACCAACAAAGGGCTAAAAGGAGGCAAACCAGCCCAGGCAGACCGGTTCAGGGTTCAAACTCATAACCTTTGGTCTCAACGCTCATCACTCCACTCATTGGATTGTCCTCCGAAGGAACAAAAGGAATATCTATTCCGGATTGAACAAGGAATAAGCATTCATAGGAATTGCTATCTTGAATTTAAAAGAAAAAGAATCAACGTAATCAAGTGTAGCAATTTTTTGGAATAGAATTACAATTCTCTAGAACCAAACAACACGTAAAAACCAAAAACTATCCCGCATAGTCCCTCAACTATATAAAGAATAAATGTTAACTATCAAAGTTACATGACTTTTACTGCTTAATTTATTTTAATCTCCTTCACTAACTTGACCGTAGGAGGAGTATCAGGAATCATACGTGATACTCACTAACCCGTTCTTGTGCAGGTACCCATAACCTATTCATCCTCGCAACATCTTTTGGGGCCCACCAAATTGCATATAATATGAAAACCATATCCGAAATTGCTACCGCTTCTGTAGCAGTCAATGTGGGAAAAAGGATGAACAATGTTAATATGATGAACACTACTGATACTCACTTACTTGACCGTAGGAGGAGTATCAGGAATCATACCTGATACTCACTTACCCGTTCCTGTGTAGGTACCCAAACCTATTCATCCTCATGACATCATTTGGCACCCACCAAATTGCATACAATATGAAAACCATATCCGAAATTGCTACCGCTTCGAAAGCATTCAATGTGAGATAAAGGATAAACAATGTTAATATGATGAACACAACAGGGTGTGTTATGCGCGACTAAGTTACTTTGGACTTAGATTTCTTTCAAGTTGTTATATGTCTATATTCGTGCAATATATCAATTTAAAGCTCTCATTGAGTAAATTAATTTCATCCTTTATGTCTTATTAAATGCTTGATTATTAGGATAAAAATAAGGTCAAGGTCCAAAGTGTTGTATACACCAGGCACGAACTGGTGGTAAATAAATAATAAGAGCAAGGTAAGATTCTTGTCCATTCCATCCGGAGTGATTGTCTTCAATAGTTGAAAGTTTCAACCTCACAGAAATAAATGATTTAAAGGTACGTAGTTTTGAGTCTTTGTCCTTATAATTAAAGAATAGAGGTTTTAGTGTTTGTAGTACTACTACATAAATGGTTGCCCGTTAATGACAACATTTATTTCATCAAATTAATTAATTATATATAGAAACTTGGAAAAAGTCTAAATTTTAATAAACAACATGCATGCAGCTTGTTGATAGATTAACAATAGATTTATCAGGTAATAAAATTTGAAAATCATGAAATTAGTTTTGGCAAAATAAGTGTCTTTCTAGGAGAAAAAGACATTTTCATAATATCTGTCTTTTTATATTATCAAAACTTATCAATTGAAATTTTTTTCAATATTACCTTTTACTTTATTCCTATAACAATTCACTAGATAATTAATACTCTTCAGGGGATATATCATTAATGGAGAAACATAAATGATAATTTGAACTATTTACATTTAAAAACACATTAAAACAAAGACTCCTTAGTTGGCATGTAAAATCTAACCACACCTATTTTGTAATGGAGATACTAATGAATGACATGCATGCAACTTGTACCTTGCTGATAGATTAACGATAGATTTATCAGGTAATAAAATCATGCAATTAATTAGTTTCTCTCTAGAAAGGTCTGGTCCTTTAATAGGGTGGATGGGAGTTAATAGAATTTGTCAACTCATTAATTATTATTCAAAATGGAAGTTTTTCTACACTTCCTTGATGGAAGACTATATTCCAAGACACCGAATTCTTATTCATAGAAGATATATGACTGTATGTTTTTATCCTTTGCAATTAGGGTGGGTCAAAACTCATTAAATAAAAATTTATAAATATGATTATAGAACTAACTTTTTTTTAGGATAGGCCAAAATATATTAAATAAAAATCTGTAAATATAAATATAAAGCTAATTATAAATATGTATCCATATATATATATATTTTCATTCCCACCCTCGCTCTAACGTACATCGCCATTTATAGATGCATTGAATGAAATTAATTCCAAGGATTTAGACACGTTGATACAAAATTTTCAACAAGATTTTGTTTTATATACTCCATCCGTTTCAAAATGTTTGTCAATTAGAATTTTTTTACACAAATTAAAGTAATTACAGTATTATCTCTTTTACAATTTTATCCCTCCTTCAATTTTACCCCAACTCTTCTCTCCTCGATCTTCTCTTTCCTCCTTTAGTTGAGATAATTATTAATAAGATTGGTGGATTTTAAAATTTGGATGTGCGAATGTTATAAAGTATTGTTGGGAAAGGTCAAAAAGAGTTTGACTATTAAGGCTTAAACGGGAAATTTACTTATAACTTTTGCCTTGAAACATGTAAGTGACAAGCATTTTAAAATGGAGGGATTAACAAGTGGTTGCCATTTAATGACAACAGTTATTTCATCAAAGTAATTAATTATATATAGAAGCTTGGAATGATTCTAAATTTTACTACTCCCTCCATTTCAAAATAAGTGTCTTTCAAGGAAAAAACGTCAATTCCACAATATCTATCATTTTATATTATCAAAACTCATCAATTGATATTTTTTCAGTACTACCCTTTACTTTATTCCTATAACAATTCACTAGATAATTAGTACTCTTTAGGGTATATATTATTAATGGCGAAAGATAGAGGATAATTTAGACTATTTACATTCATGTCAAAACAAGGACTCCTTACAAGTTGGCATTCAAAACCTTAAACGACACCTAATTTGGAATGGAGATAGTACTACCTCGATCCCACAAGATAAGACATTAGTTGTCGTTTCACATGGCTTAAGAAATAATAAACATATATTTGTCATGTCTAAAATACCGTTTATCTCTTATATTTATGACTTCAACTGTATTTCTTTACAATAAATGGAAGAGGATACTAAATAGATGGTAAGTGTAGAGAAAACGTAATAAATATGTATTGTAAATTGTAAAATGATTTATATTATGAGACAAACAAAAGAGATTAAAACGACTTATATTTTGGAATTGAGGGAGTAATAAATAGCATGCTTGCAAGTTGTACCTTGCTGATACATTAACGATAGATTTATCAGGTATAATAAAATCATGAAATTAATTAGTTTCTTTCTGGAGGGGTCTGGTCCTTTTAACACGGAGATGGGAGTTAATAGAATTTGCCAACTATTTAATTATTACTCAAAATGAATGTCTTTCTACTCTTGCTTGACTGAAGATATGAGTTGAGCTCGAATTGGTTGACTCAAGCTTAAATCACTTAGAGCTCGAGCCATTTCAGATCAGTTCAAAATTTGCAAGTCAGAACTTTATATTTATATTATATATTTTATATAATTTTCTACCTAGTTTTATTTAAATTATAAATAATTATATAAATACTTTAATAATTATTATTTAAAAAATAATATATTTTAAATAATTTTTTGGATTTTTATTCAAAGTGACCCCTTATGTTTGGAGAAAAATATTGTTGAGTTCTTAATATTATTTTCAATCATTTTAATCCCTTAACAATTTACACGTGATCATAACAGTTGAATATGTTGCAATAAGGGAATCGAGAAGGTCAATTCCCTTTTTTGAGCACTCCACTCCTCATAATCATTTGAGCAAATCATGGAGAGTGTATATCTTAAAATGTAATCACTTTTAACTTTTTGAACTAGGTGGCAAATTTATATTTTAGTCATATTTATTTAATCATTTGTATTTGATCCCTTTTGTTTTTTTGGTTATTTGTAGGCCTCGATCCGTGACTAAAGAAATGACCGCTCAGAATTCAAGATATGCAAAACAAAAATTCGGACATTTACTTCTTAATATAGTAAAATAAAACATTCAATTTTAAAAAGTACTAAGCACGAGTATATATTTTTGAATATGAGATAAAAATATATTTAGCTTAGCAAAAATATTTTGAGAAGTATTTGTTAGAGCGCTAAGCAGTCTTATTTGAAATAATAAATACATTCATATGTCATCCTTAATGCTGCAAAGACCGTCTTAATAGGTTAAGTTTTCCATGGCCATATCTGATATTTAGGGCTTGCAGTGTAATATATAACATGTCCCAAAGAACTTGCAAACAAGGATGCCTCTGGAAATAATTAAGCCAGCTTAGTATAGACATTGTACATAATCTCAACCATCACTTATATATTCTATATATTTCAACTTATGAGATGAGGAAAAAAAAAAAAAAAACTTATTAGAAGAATGACTTCTTATATCTTCATCAAATCCAGATAACTGAGTTTTTATTTTTATTTTTTAAAATCCTAAAATTTCTAAAATCAATTAACCTAGATAAACTCACTTGTATTTTTGAGAGAGAAAAAATACAGTATTAATACTTGAAACTTTAATAGTATACAAAGCTGATTTAAAAGTCAATTTGCAAATTTATGAGTTGTTTGTCCTTCTACGAAAACATGTATATTGTAGAACCTAGAAGAATTGAAAGAAACCTGAAAACTATTTGGAGGATTTCTAGTTGATTTTTGATCAAATGTAAAAAGATTTTATTTCAAGGATTGAAAGAGATTTTATTTAAAGGATTGATGTTAAATCAAGTTGTGATTTGGACGGTTCTTATAACCTGTAAGGTGATAGAGTTTGAACTTTTTTTCACATTAGTTATTACATAGACACGAAACTGGCAGACCTTTATACAATTAAAACCAATAGAAATTAACCAATCAATTTTGTAATGAAAGAAGAGATACATGTATAAATGCTATTCTCGCAAGAAATTAATTCTCTAATTTGTGAATATTTGTGAAAATTATTTAAGGTTTTGACTCTTCATGCAGATTCTGCTTGTCATTCCCCTCCATTATGAAGTGAGGACTGGAACAAGTTAAAGACCCACTAGATAACATCGAAATACCACCCCCTACGGATGGTAATCCGGACAACTTGGACCTACTCCAGCAACTATTTGGTGACCAACACAGACCATACACTTCGTCATAGTTCCTCAATCCGACAAAATCCAACACAGGAACTGCCACTTTCAACAGGAGGTTGTCAGAGAACATGACTCAAGGAATTCGGCCGGAACTCAGGATAGTAGTATCAGACATGGATAAAATGAAATTGGCTATTGGTCATTATAAGGCTTTCCAATTGTTCTTGCAATAGAACAATTATATATAACCAGGGGCTTACGAACCCGAAAATCGAGAGGTACAATCCGAAAGGAATGACCCAGAGATAAAAAAAATCCCCAAAATTCCAACACACCAACTGATAACTCCTTCAAGAAGGCAATCTGCAAAACCAACCGCAACACAACGGGTTCCTTCATAATTCCGAGCAAAGCTGCGTCATTGGAACAGAGAGTTTATGGGTTGAAGCTGAAATGCCAGAATTCAGGACTCCTCACCATGGCTAAGTACAATGGAACCATTAATCAAGTTCAACACCTCTCCACGTTCTATGCAATACTAGCATTTTATGATCCGAATAAAGTACTTCTATGTGGCACATTCTCCACCACACTTACCAGAAGAGCCCTCGAGTGGTACATGGGCCTTCTTGCTATATCCATCAGCTCATTCAACCGGCTAGGAGATTCATTCCTAAGTCATTTATCAGAAGTAGCAAGCAATCTATGCCTCAATCTTTTCTCTTGAATCTCCACCAAAAGAAAGAAGAGACACTCAGTGAATATTGGACCAGATTCAAATAGGCAGCATTAAAAGTCAAAGATTGTCTCAAACCAATCTATGTAGAAGCCTTCTATCATGGTTGAAAACCCAGAAAGCACTCTAAGAGACTCACATCAAATAGGAAAAAACCAGCAAAGATCTACTCTGGCGAGTGGGCAAATGGATCTGGGTATAATATTTCGAAAGAAACAAAAGAAAAATCTGGCAAGCCAAACTGGGAGAATCGGAAAAATCTAATTCGGACAATAGAGGCAACAAGAAACAAAGATAAGCGCAATACAAAGGCCAGGGTCACTGACAACAAAGTTTTGGAGGCTAGACAAGATGCCCTCCTAAAACCCCGTACCAAGAGCAGAAACAACAAAATATGCTCGAACACCAATCAACGTCGACACCCAGCCCAGGAAATGTTCCACATTACACAACAAGGTTACTCGAAAGACAAGCCCAAGGCAGCTCCCTGAATTAAAATCACTACCTAGGAAAACTTCAAATTCCACAAGGAATGAACAATCCCCAAATTTCACCCCTTTGAATGCACCAAGGTCAATGATACTTTGGAAACTGGAAAGCCCCGGGATTCTGACCCTCCCAAAACCTATGCAAACCCCTTTGCAGAAATAGATTCAAGACCAATACTACATCTTCCACAGAGACATTGACCACAACACAGATGATTGCAATCAACTAAAGAGAAATTGAAACCAAAATCTAGAGACGCTTGTTGACCCAATTTGTCAACACAATCAACCCCCTGCAACCATAAGAGAAGCTACCTCAACTATACCAAACAACACCCAGAATCATTGACATGATATCCAGTGTTATCTCTGAAATCAAAACTCGGCCAAGGAAGAAACTAAAAGTTACTTCCACTTGTGTTGTAAATGATGACATTCCTCTGGTAATCTCTATGTCGATTGCAAGTTGCCTGGTCAAAAGGATCCTCATTAATACGAAAAGTTTCGCAAACATACTGTATTGCAAAGTGTTCCAAAAGATGGGCCTAAAAGACTCAATAATCGAAACAGACCAAATCCCCTTGGTCGGTTTTTCGGATGAGACAGCATACGCTTTGGGAATCGCTTCTTTGGAAGTACGGTGGGAACCCAAATCAAAACTAGTAAAGCAACTTTGTGAATTCAAAGTTGTTGACTCTCCATCGACATACAACAATATATGGGGAAGTCCAGGTCTAAATATCATGAAGGTACAGGTAAACACCTAATTGAACATGGTAATGACCCCTCATGATGGTTCACATTTCATTCCAAAAGGTTGGTGAGCCGACCTAGAGGAATACCAAATTCATATAGCCCATCCAGAATGCAAAGTTACCATTGGCAAAGCTTTGACTGTCAGAATGAAAATGAACTCTCGAATCGTTTTGCCAAGTACCAAGATGTGTTAGCTTGGTCAACAAAAGATATGGGTCTTATCCCCAGAGCATTTGCAGAACATTGATTAGGAGTTTTGGAAAAATTATCCGCCCCTAATTAAAAGAAGAGTTTTTTATCGTTAAGAGGAACAAGTAGCAATCAAAGCAAAAGTGGCAGATTTATTTTCTATGGATATCATCAGACCAGTTCAATGCCCAACTTGGCTCGCAAACCCAATGGTAGTCCCAAAACCGGAAGGTTCATGGAGAATTTGTATTGATTTCACCTTACTTAACAGTGCCATCCCGAAGAAACCTTTCCATATACCTGGATTGAAAAGATGATTGTTTCAACTATTGGATTCTCATATTTATGTTTCTTAGATGCACACAAGAGCTACCACCAAATCCGGGTGGCCAAGGATGATGAAGAGAAAATAGCTTTTGTAACACCACAAGGGTTATTCTATTACAAAAGAATGTCATTCGGATTGAAAAATGCTGCAGCAGATTCTCAAGATATGATCAACATGATGTTCTCTCTTCAGCTTGGCCAAGACATTGAGGCCTATGTGGATCATTTGCTCATAAAATCAGCAACTTAACAAGGTCAATTTGCTGATTTAGAAGAAACTTCAAGACAATGACACAATACGACCTAAAGTTAAATCCCTGCAAGTGCTCATTAGGGGTAGAGGCTAGAAAGTTCCTAGGCTACATTGTATCTAGAAGAGGGATTGAGGCAAACCATTCAAAAATCAGGGCTCTATAGGATATGAAACCACCTACATCCAAAAACAAGTCTAGAGACTTATTGAAAGAATTGCTGCATTGAATTGATTCCTATGAAAACCTGGAGAGAAATTTCTAAAATTATGTCCGATAATCGGCAACCCGAAGAATGTCCACTGGAACCAAGAATGTAACAAAGCTTTCCATAGGCTCAAGTAGTATTTGGGTTCCCCCCCGTCTCGATTCTCGTTTCCTTTACTCATTGAGAAACCTTATATAGTAATTTGTCTGTTTCTCTAAGCACTGTGAGTTCAGTTTTATGCCCCTCCCGGGATTCAAGCATTACAACCATTTTACTACATCAGTCATGTTATCCAAGGATTCGAATCTCACTATTCCACCTTAAAGAAACATGCACTAACTTTACTGGTTATTTCTCGCAAGTTAAAACAATATTTCCAAGCTCATTCTGTCCAAGTGCTAACAAATGGAAGACTTATGAAGTCTGCCATTGAGCTTTCAGAATTCAATATCGAATACATGCTTAGGAAGGTAATAAAAGGTCAGGTTTTCTTGAACGTATCATCCCAAGATCCAAACCAAACCCCAAATTGAATTAAAAAATTACCCCTCGGGATTTTTGGATATTGCACCCTGATGGGTCAGCAAAAGGTGCCAGATTTGTCTTGATAAGTCCAAAAGGTACTAGGTTTGCCTAAGCATTAAAATACAGCTTCTCGATAAGTAACAATGAATCTAAATATGAAACTTTCCTGGCAGAGCTTAAAGTTATGAAAAACTTCCATGTACAACATCTCATTGCTCGAATTGATTCAGAACTCCAGACCGAACATGTGAATGGGAAATATAAAGTTCGGGAAGAGAATACGATAAAGTACTTAACTGAAACACAAAAGCTTTTAGGTAAATTTAAGTACATCAAGATGGAACTCATTTCCCACAAAGACAACCTGAAAAAGAAACGAAGGAACTCCCTTAGATGGAATCTGGATTGAACCATTAGAAAAGAAAAGTATTGACATTCTTGAAATCACCTGTGCTGAATTAGAAATTTTGTGGATAACTCCCATATTTAGTTCATCTCTGACGGAACACTAAAAAAAAATCCAGTCGAAGCCAGAAAATTCAAAACTTGCTCTTCCCAGTATATCATTATAGATGGACAGTTGTACAGAAGAGCATTCTCATGGCTATTGCTCAAGTGTATCACATCCAAAGAAGGAAATTATATCCTGAGAGAAGTCCACGAAGGCATTTGCAGAGCTCATATTGGATCTTTGTCTTTAGCTGGAAAGGTTATGAGAACAGGGTATTTCTAGCCTAATATTGAAGAAGGAGCAATGGCATTGGTAAAAGCTTGCCGGAAATCTTAAATCCATGACAACATCCACCATATTCCCAGAATCAAAATACACTCTCTCAACAACCCGATTCTGTTTCATCAATGGGGGACGGACCTTCTCGGACCTTTCCCCATGGCTTCCGAAGCAAGAGAGTTCCTAGTAGTTTTTAGTCGAATGCTTCACAAGGTGGATCAAAGCAAGAGCATTAGCCTCCATTGCTGCTCGAAAAGTCAAATAGTTCTTCTTGTAAGAAGTCATAGTGCTATTTGGAATCCCTCATTTACTAATCATAGACACTGGCAAGTGATTCAAAGCCAAAGAGTTCTAGGATTTTTGCACGAAACTCTAGATTGATCATCGGCTTACATCTTATGGCCATCCCCAAACTAATGGATTAATAGAAATATCAAACTGAATCATACTCCAAGGGTTGAAGAAAAGGCTTGATTTGGCAAAAAGTAGATGGGTAGACGAATTTCCAAATTTCCGTTGGTTGTACTGAACAACTCCTAACACCTGAACAGGAGAATCACCTTTCAATCTATGTTTTTGTACTGATGCCATGATTCCGGTAAAAATTTTAAGTTCCTCTCCCTGCATTGACCTATTCAATGCAGAATGGAACAACAAAAAAATGGCTGAAAACCCGAATTTGCTAGAAGGAGCCAAAAGTCGAGTTGCTTTTCGATAAGCCACTTAAAAAAGAAAACTGGTAAGCTACTACAACAAGAAAGTACCAAAGCAACAACTCAAAGTGGGAGATTTAGTTCTTCGGAAAAATGAAGTCCATAGACAAGATCCTAACCGGAAGCGAGATCCCACCTGGCAAGGACCGTATTTCATTGTTAAATATAACCGAAACAGGAGTAACAGATTGAAAGATATGAAAGGCAGTGATGTAGCCTGAACCTGGAATGCTATGAATTTAAGAAAGGTTTTTCGTTTAAGTACCTTTTCTTCTAGTATTTAATCCCAGACACCAATTGTAAATGTGTGGATCCAACAATCCGAATCAATAATGAAATGCAAAATTCGTTCAACAAAACTTTCATGTTTACTAGTATTGTAAAGATCTGATCTCTACACTTAGCATAATTTGCAAGAAATTCAAAACACAATTTATATTAAGTATGCTGATTAAATATTATATCATTTAAAACTAGGTATATCCTATAAAAGTGCAACATGCACATCTAAACAAAAAACATAAACTGCATCCGCACCATCAAAAACAAAATAAAAGCTTCAAGTGTTACATTTGAAGGGAACCGGATAACGAATCCATGAGGAAATGAGATCTGCAGTCCTAGGATTTTTTAAAAAAATTTCTCACATAAAGAGATCGAGAACGATACCTGGAATGATGCGGAGATCTTGTCCTGCGGAATGGATCTGGACATCTTGATCTACTATACAAAAGATCTTCTAATCTACTCCCTATCTGTTTGGGTGAACAGAAAGGAAAATAGAAGACCGGAGAATTTTTGAGTGGAATGGCGAAATCAGACATTCTGTAATTTTTCTATAGAGAGAAAAATTACGTCTGTTCATTTTTTTCTAGGGTTTCTGAATGATTGTCTTCTACTAGTTATTACAGATAATCCTTTAAATAACTAATTAGAAATATAGGTTTGCTATGACCCAACAGCCCAATAATCCTTTTATTTAATTAAAGGTCCAATAATTATTCACTAGATCATGGACCCAACATAATTATTCTAACCCTTCAATTAAAACTCAATATTTATTTTTATTCTTAACCTATGAAATAATTGATATCATGGACCTAAGTCCAAATTAATTATAAGAGTAATAAAAATAAATCCACTTCATTATTTTATTCATGCCCAACGATAATTAATCTTATAGACTTAAGTCCAAATTAATTATAAGACTAAATAAAATAACTAATTAATTTTTAT